>JBCAUA010107249.1:0-10110 GCA_038406235.1 Peronia verruculata
CGATCTTCGTGTTCTGTCATCCCCCGATGCAGAACCCGCGAGTCGATCCCGACCGCTCCATAAGCAGACACCATACCGATTGAGCCACTGCGTCCCCCCCACATGGTGGTTATACCTTGTATGTAAATTTCTACCAGGAGTAAATGATCATTAGTGTGGCTCTGTGATAGGAAACTTATTTTTCATCTGTCCCTTGTAGTATTAAAGACATTATATAAATTCTGTATTATTTCAAGGTTTCTTCTTATTTATTATTATCAGTTATTTATATAACTTACACACAACATGATATGTAACTGGGAATGATTCTTTGGAAAACAATGAAAATTTAAAATTGATCTCCCTTGGCATAATGTGTAAAAGGGGGTTATCTATCTTAATGTTTGATGATGTTTGTCTCAATTACTATCAATATAATGTGTACATGAGTGTATATGAGAAGTACATGTCTTCTACGGGTTACAAAGAAATGCCTTTATTGTAGGTCCTGAAATGTTATTATCTGTGTTGATGTGAATTGGTATACACATATTCATATATTCAAGCAACAAACAAATATTGAAGAGATAATGAGAAGATCACTGTTACAAGAGCAACAAGTTTTATTCAACAAAGTTGAATCAAATGAGTGGTAACAATATTAAAGTAACAATACATATAAAGAGTGATGTATTTCCTGTGGGCATGAATGTATTTCCTGTGGGCATGAATGTATTTG
This sequence comes from Peronia verruculata, assembly GCA_038406235.1. Classification (NCBI taxonomy): domain Eukaryota; kingdom Metazoa; phylum Mollusca; class Gastropoda; order Systellommatophora; family Onchidiidae; genus Peronia; species Peronia verruculata. Next base: position 719 of record JBCAUA010107249.1, read on the forward strand.
CTGTGGGCATGAGTATACCTGCTGCAGACATGAGTCTCTGTGCTTTGTGGACATGAGGGTATATCAGACACGACATGATGAAATGAGGCTCTTCTCAAATTTTGAGCACATGGAGTTATTGATATCACCGTAAAGACTATTCATTTCCCTTTCAGTATGTGAAAAAAATATTTTTCTACCTTAAATAGAAGTCGAGATATTAGCAATTAAAAGCGATAGGGGTGACCTGTTGCTGCAGTTGGATTTATTGAGATAATTGCCGATAACTTTAGTAAATCCTTCAAAATCCTTGTCAGGCCATGCAATTAAATAACAACTTTTGGTCCTTTACTCAATCTATTTCAGCAATTTTAACTCTGAAATGCATTTTCAGGTTGATATAGAAGGGTTTGGTGAAGAAAAATAATTGCATAAAAAATTCATTCACTGTTGAAAAACACGTGATTTCTCTGGTCAGCTCAGTTTGACAAGCGCCTGATTTCACTCTGTCGCGTCTCATATGTATTTGCTATGCATAAGATTGACAAGACAATCGGAATTACATGTAAGTGATATCAGCTGAAATATTTAGTGATGTAGCCTATATGTGAATCTACTATTTAATTTGCATTGACATAGATTCAATTTACATGTATATATATCATAAAAACCAAGCAAAATATTGTGCATGACAATAATCAGTTGTCAGACTGGTGGTTCATTTAAAATGCACACTTACATGTAATCTTCTATCTGCAAATGATACAAAATAATCAACTCATCTTTGCTTATGTGTATCAATGTATATAATATTGGCATTATGAATCCAAAACAGTGGCATTCAGCACTGACACTCAACTTTCAGTGTTCATACCTATCAGTAGCTTTGAAAACCAATGGCATTTTGAAGATGATGCACATGCAGTATGCATTTAACACATACAACTTCAAAATTTCAAACTTGTCCTGACATAATTTTCCTGGTTCAGTTCATATCTCTTTTTATCTTTCTTAGGTTTCCTTTATCCCCCCCATCTCTGAGGTAAAATCCATCTCTGATGATGGCAGCTTATAGGCAAACAGTACTGTAATATGAATGTCACTGTCACTTGACCCCCGCTGTAGATAATTTACACAAAAGATCCAAGCTTGCTCTATTACAGTAATACAGTCCACAGCTTCATCAAGTCTACTACCAGGACTAAAAACAGATGAGTTTGGTTGATCCAGTATTACAAAATTAGTCTTCTGAGTCTATACATAGCATTATCATCTTGCCTGGTAAGTTTTCTTTCTTTTTTTTTTTTTACTTTGCCATTAGTTTCCTAGAGAATATACTTTTCAAGAAATTAATTTTAAAAGTTTCAGAACATCATTCTTCAAAATAAACACTAGCAAGTCAACCAAGTCAAGACAGCTCTTCTTCACAGAAAAGCATGGGAAGAGTCCTGAAATTTATCTTTCATCCTTGAAGTATAACAAAATGAACATTTATCTGCCAATATGACAGAGGGCAAGGTCCCCCCAGTTGTATACCATGTGTATTAACTCCAGCTTTCTCCTTTTTTGAACTAGAATGCTTAGACTTATTTCACTGTCAAAAACCTAATCTCTCTTTATCAAAGAAAGACTGTTCCTGGTAGTCTTCTGACGATTTACTATCATAACCCAAGTACATGTAGGGCCTACTACTCTCTCATGCACGAAAGAAAACACATCTTATGACTAATCACCACGCACTGACTGCAGCCATGGTACGTATCTTAGAAGTTCATGATGTACATGTACAAAATTTCACCAAATGCAAAATGCAGTCTACATGTAGACTGTCTGCCTTTTTTTTAATCTCTTCATGCCCTATATGACATACATGGTATGTCATGAAAGTGTGTAAGTCTGGCCATCCAGAAAAATGCAAACGTGTTATGGCCGCGATTTCTGCTCCTAGCCACGATGTGGCCACAATTTTTTCGCAATTATTGCCTATGTCCCATATAACTTATGGGGAAAAATAGTGAATCTGTCCAATGAGATGCACAGAATCAATCCTCTAATGATCGCATGTAGTGCCTCTTCTCAAAGAGCCAATTTTTTTATGTTCATATGACACTGCAGAGTGGTAGATTTAGATTGTATGGTACATTAACTTGTTCTGTGAGACTAATTCCTTAAGAGATCTTCGATGACGGACTGATTCTTAACAAAAAAAACGTCACCAGTCTAAAAGTGCAGCCAAAGAGAAGTTAGTTCCCTACTCAAAATTATGGTAGTGGTGCAGATCATCTATTTTGCAAGGTCTACTGGATAGATCTAAACTCTAGATCTAGATTAGATCTAAATCCGGATCTAAAATGTAATCAGAACATTTTGCTGAAAATGGAGGGACAGTCAAGTAGTGGAACGAGGCTGTCAAAATCTAGCTGTGTTTTGTTAAGGTTTTAGCCAGCAAACATACCAACCAAGCTTAGGTCTAGATTTTAACTTTGTAGGCATGGTCCATTTTTCAGGACTAGTAGTATGCTGGTCTGGCAGATGAAAGCTTCTCTCTGACACACAGAGGGAAGTGTCTCTGATTAACTCTGCAGACGCTAAATTTGAAGGCAGTTTTTTCCATTTTCAACCAGAATTAAATTTTGCCAAGACAGAGATCTGAATTTTTGTTTTCTTTGTTATAGCTTAAAAAAAAAATGTCAACAGATTTAGCAAATTTGTGGCAAGGGAACTTTTGTGGAAAGTAGTTTCTGGTACTGATTTTCTTGTCAGTCCCCTAAATGATCTATGACTGGGAATATCACTTTTGTTATTAATTGTCTAACAATTACATCTTTTTTTTTAAATAATGAAATATTGAAACTGGTAGGTTTCTGAACGATACATTTTACTCTTGCTGAAAGCTCACAAATTCCAAGATTTTATAGCAAGAAAGAATAAAAAAAATAAAACAGGACTGTATATTCTTTTCTTTACTGCTGAAATTTTGCAACATCCGATGAAGTAACCTAAAAAATAATCAAAACACTTAATATCTGAATTAGTGGAGTCCCTTTCCCTGTAGCCCAACTAGTTGTTTGTCCCGTTTCCAGGAATATCTATCCAACAATTAACATGCAAAATATAGAACTGCTTTCAAAAGTGGAACAATTTGAACAGCTATTCACTAACTTTGATGTATTGTCAGTCTGGGTTTGAGGTGACACGATGTATCCTCTCAAACTGTTCTACCTACACTATACGGCCACTTTCATTAAGACAAAGACACGTCTATGCACTCTGATATCTTTTTCTCCAGCTCAGCCTGAAAATAAATAAAGATAAGGAATGAAAAAAGTAAATTATCTCTAGCTCAATAGAAAGAATTGCAAAAGAAAAGTAAGACATCAAGAAGCACTACTGCCTTCCACAGATAATGCCTATGATGGTTTAACACAGGAAAAGTTATTGCACTTGAGATTATCAGCTTTTTCTTTTCTTACAGTATACTTATTAAACAAATTTCATATCACACTTGTACAAAAAAAAAAAAAAAAACTCTACAAATGGGGATTATTTAATCAAGAACATGTTTGTGTTGGGTGACAAATTACAAATGTTTGGAAAAACAGTTGCAAATATCGCCAAACGAAAGAGGCTGGTGTTGGATGAAAAAATACAAATTAAATATTTAGAAAATCAGGTGCAAATGTTGCCAAATGAAAGAAGGGATCAGAAGGGGCAGTGTGCAAATGTAAATTATAAGCTACAAGTTAACTGAAAGAAGAAAAAGGAGTGAAAGAAGCAAAAGGCTCATTACACAACAATATCTTTCTTTACTATTGTAAACTACACTGAGTTAGCACAGCAAATTTACATGTAAGTAGAAACACAGGTCTTTAGGCAACAATTTTGTGTGCCACACTTTCGATGGATACACACAGCAGCTTTTGAGTCCATAAGCTTTTATGGGTTCTGTTGTAAATTTATAGTATATATATGAGATGTGGCACAATGAAATCAGAGATGTGTCAAATTGAGGTAACAGGAGAAATCACATTTTTCAACATTTTTAATGCATTTTTTTTTCTTCACAGAATCCTTCTACATATATATCAATCTAAAAATGTACTTCAGAGTAAAATTTCCTAAAATAGACAGAGTAAAACCCCCTGAAAATGTAATTTAGGGGCATGGCCCAATGACTGGCCATTTTGTCACTAAATTCAGCTGCATAAACAGGTCAATTCCACCATCCTTTAATGCCAAATCTCAACGTTTACTTAACGTCGGACAATTCTTTGACACCGAGAAAGGGAAATTAATAATCTTCACAGTGACACGAATAAATCCACATGCTCAAAATCTGATTTCATTGAGTCCCATCTCATTATGTTTTCTAGTTAACAAAAGTAAGACTTATTATAAAGGATCATATGCCTTGTTAAATTCTTTTCCACAGTTGAATGCTAAGTATCTGGCTCAAACTGTGGTAGCTTGTTGCTATCATAACTCATAATCCAGCTTATATTACTTGATTTAAAGACAAGATTAAGATGCATGATGTGAGAGAGCTGATGTGAGATAGCGACTTCCCTAGCCACAAGTTTTTTCCTCACCGTTTTAAAAATCTTATAGCAAATGTACATTACCACAGCTCTGATATGCCATTGGGTCTAATTTCATATCAAATTATAAATGCAAACAAGGAAAAAAAAAAAAAAAAAGAAAGAAAGAAAAGTGTAAGCTTTTTCCAAATAGCTCTTTGGACTATATTCATTGCCCAAATATTCTAAACGGCTAATTATTATGTTTTTGGCTTCGAAAACATACTCATTCTTTATTTATAAAATGAAGAAAGTTATCTGTGCTGTACTGATATTGTGCACATAAGAAGATCTCATAGAAATAATTCATGTTCCATACTTACCAGTTCCTTCTTTTGTTGCTCCAATTTAATTTTTGCTGATGTCAGATCCTACAAAACATGAAGATGGTTAACTATAAGAGCAATCAGATTTTATATGAACTATGAAAGAACTGAAAAAATGTGTCTATAATTTAATGATAATCACTGAAAAGCTTGTGTTTATCTATTTTTAATCATAATCTCACCATATCTGCTCATATTAACTGAATATGATTAAATGAGTACAACTAAAATGATGTTTTATTAAAATAAAATTATAACAGGTAAATTAGAAATATAATAGAACTAACCAATTCTTCATGTTTCTGAGACGTTGAAAACACTATGGCGACAAGGCTAATAGAAACTCCACAACAAGAAGTTTTTCCAATCCATGACCGACACAATTTGTTCAACGCATGATGGAGCATTATAATGCTCAATAAACCTTAGGATATCTTCTATGTCTGACTGAGACAACAGACATCACTTCTTGCCAATTGTAAAGACCTTTTCTAGCTCCTATACTGCTACTAGTATGTAGAAGGTGCCATGCTTGCATGCTACCGCTAACATAGTCTAACAATAAAAACATCTACTTCAAGGGTTATACTTATACACTGCAGGGGTCTTTGTCCAAGTCTATAGTTAAATCTGACAGAAAAAATTTATAGTAGCTCAAATAGCGCTTGATTATGTGGTCCTTATTTTACTAGCTCTGCAATGCAATACCAGTATGAACATTTTAATTTACACAGCATACCACAAAAATCCCATGTTTTCATTTCACCCCAAAATTTTAATGACATGCATCGAATGTCTGAGAAGCAGCATTTATGATGTACATTGCAGGAAGAGAGCCAATCAATGAGTTACTTTCCCATTGTCAAGTTTCATTGCGAGTCTTGTTAAAGTAAGCTATTTCCCCATATAAGAGACAGTAGCCATTAATGAAATTCTCAGCTTCTTGTAGACTATTTGACACTATAGTGCAACAGTATTTTATTTATGATTTGAGTGTTCCAAAGATATCATTTTAACTCTAGAACTGCGACCCAGCCTAGGGGCTGCAATGCCCTGTGGCACGCCTTGCTGGGCTTGTCAATCTGCATCGTCTTCGACAGTGCTTAGCCTCAGGGTGCTTGCTCTGACTTAAGAGTTTCCGCCTTGGCTTCAGAGTGAGATAATGCAGGCCCAGACTGACCACCATACTGACCAATGTCTTCCTCTAATCCCACCCCACCCAACTCCACCCTTTCTTCACACATGAAAGAAGGTGATGGCAGGAGAAGGGGTTTTATTCACAATGACATGTGAATTCCATGTGGATGTCAAATCTATCACCACTTGTCACCCAGGCTATTTCCATTACAGATTTGTTCATAACTTGATGTAACTGCCCACACTAAACCACTTCATATAGCGGTGTATTTACATTCTTCTTACAGAATCTTAGTGCAAACTGCAAAGCTATCATCCCTCTAACCAAGTGGACTTACGATTATTCTTATCAGATCAGAATAGTGACGTTGACAGGGCAGCAGTGACTACAAAGAAATACATACATGTCTAATAACAGGGAAGAGTGAGAGCACAAGAGAGCTGTCTGATATACTAATCAATCCACAGGATATTTTGGCTTTCATTCATAGCAATTATAGCTCACTTGTACTCTCAGCAGCTTGATCTCTGGTCAGTGCAGAACTTGCTGAGTGGGTCAAATGGTCGGAGGAGTCGGCGTTCTTATTCAATATGGTGTAAACAAAGAGACTACATATATTTGATACTCTCCTCTCACATAATCGTTTCTTTTGACTGTAGTTTCAGACAATTTCAGAGGACCTGAGCGGGCCATGTGGCCGATTTCTTATCTTCCAGTCTTTCTGATACCCATTGCCGGGATTCGGCTCTATCTAATGACTTTCTCACAAACTTTTTCTAAGGAAAAAAAATCATTGTCTATTGAAACGTCTTGTTTTTGGATGCAGCCATATCTATTACGTGACATTTTGACAAAACTGGGCCCAATAAAACCTAACTTTTGTTGACAAGCTGAGAAATATCACAGCGATGCAACAGGCATAGCATGAAAAGGCCAGACCATATAAATCCAAGATTCACACTTTAAAGAGCATTTCACCTGTTGGATATATACATGCAGCGCACTTGTAGGGTTAATAAGATCTTACTACATCCTATAAAGGGATGAGGCATTTTCATATATTTTGTGCTATACTTACAGGAGGCAGACTTGTGTAGGACTGAAGTTCTGCTTTCATAGGTGCAAGCTGATCTTGTAAGGCTTTCAGTCTCTAACAAACCATATGTAACAATGAGTCAATTCTCAAAGCAGTCTTGATTTAAAAATTCACATAAACAGAAAATTAATTATTTCAGTTAAGCATTCATTTCATCTTTTCTGGCTTTTCAGCTTCCTTGGAGGCTATCTAAGCATTAAAATTGTCTGATTTCAGTTATACAAAACATCTGATCACTTCAGTTTCAAAACATATCCATGAATTTAAAAGAAAATTGAAAATTGAATTAATCAGTGGGAGATTTTACCAGTGCCAATGACAATTTCATTGAAAGCAGTTATTTCTTCTATCATGCATACATTGAGAAAAATGCTGGTACAGTGGTCTTCACCTAAGAACCCAGTCACCAGGAGACAAAAAGAGATGGCTCTTAGATGGACAGGTTCTTAGGCAGATTGAAAAGTTACACAAGCCATCTAACCACAGTCTGTCTTCACTCCTATGATCATTTTAAAGATTTTACTATGCCATTAAGTACAGCCTTCTTCCCTGTGTGTGCGTGTTGCAATTAGATCTAACAGTTCCTGATCTGTCTTAATGTATGATTACGTCAGTAATGCCCAGAATTAAATGACGAGTTTGTTCTCACATAACAGTATCACTGCTGAATAAAAACGTGGTATTGCTATGTTGCCCTAAAGATAATCGCACGTGTGACTCAAGTGTTTACAACTGCTAAATTAGCCAGACTGACCGAAGTAACAAAACAACTGACCAGTCAGGAGGCTAAATTTACTCCTCATTATCCACTAAGCCAAGCACAAGTGCTGTCCATCTTGGCAAACCAAAAAATGCTTATAGGTTAGCCCACAATGTGGCCCGATTATGTGGTCATATCAACAATCATTTCCACTCCTTTGTCTACCTGTTCTTTCCACCCCTGTTACCATTTTTCTACACATCTAGCACTGTGCGTTTCTCTCAAGTGGACAATATAATGTGAAAGTAAATCATAAGTACTCACATGTCCTGGCCTAACACCAGGCTCTTAAGCGGGGTTTTTTATTTGGATGCAAGTTCTTAGAGGGGTAAATTATATATAAAAATTCCGTTTCATAAAAGAGCTTAGGCAGTGGATTCTTTGGTGGAGACCACTGTATGTTTGAGTTCTGAGATGCTTCTAAGCACTTAATTGAAATACATCTAATGAAATCAATGTGGAGAAAAGCATACTTACATTGCAAGCTATTTAAATTATAATATTGCAAATAAAAATATTGTGGTTACATATCTACTTACCTCATGTTTCTTCATCAAATTTTCATGAAAAATTCCTTTTTCTGCTTTTGAATCTGCCAGCTGTTGCTGGAGAAATAAAGCAATGAATGAAAATATTACTTTCATCAGTTTTATACTGCTGATTAACACAGGTTTTGGAGTTGTGTGTAGTAGACTGAATAAACATCCCACTCAATTTTATATAGAACTGCAGTCTCCACTTTCTAAGAATAACAAACAAGAATAAAATCCACATAAAGACAAACATATCAAAAAGCTATCGGGTCCTATATGAGGTAACTACTCAATCAAAAACCAAAGTGAACAAAACTAAACCACAATCTCTACATTACATTGAGAAAATTGACAACAATCACTGCTGATATTTTCATTTCCCACTGGTAAGCAGACCTAGATTGGTCTCAGGTGGAAATGTATGTACTCGAAAATAGACTGCATCATTTATCACAATAAACAAACAGTATAGAAAACTTACCTGCATTTTTGAAATTTCTCTGGCATAATTTTTAGCTTTCGTGTGAAGAAATGATGTGTCAGTCTTTCTCTTCTCTGTCACAGGCTGGTCTTCTCCAGCTTTCTCCTTCACATTCTCAAGTGTTCTGAGGAAGTTTAATGGACAGTAATGACTGAATGGTTTGCCAAAACTGAAATCATGCCTTGACAGTACAAATCGCTGGCTTGGGGCAACACTACGACAAACGCCATTTTGCAGAAATTCGGATTTTTAGCTAATATCGATACCAATTTACTTTATTTACCAATTTACTTTACTATTTATATTGTGTCAAAATATGAGCTCTCTACGATTATTAGTATCAAAGTTGCAAAAGTGCAACTCCATAATTTTGCTTTCAAATTTGGAACAAAACATCTACACGGGCTCTTGACGTTTTGTTGCGGAGATTTAGAATTAGTGAAACGCGTCACAGGCACATGTCGCAGTGTTGCTCCAAGATTTCTTTTTCTTTGACAATACG
>JBCAUA010107260.1:0-10110 GCA_038406235.1 Peronia verruculata
GGGGTTGTTTCCCCCCCCCCCCCCCCCCACCCCCCACCCCCTTATTTTACTCGTGATTTGGCCGGTTAGACCTAGACACTTTTTCACTAGGCTTTTGCAGTCAAAATGAGAACAGTGAGGTACTGCACCCTCCCCGCCCCACCCGTAGATCAATTCATCGCATCATGTAATGTAATGTTTATCATCTTGAAAAAGGCCTAGTATAGAAGTTATACATGTCCAGTGTTTCACAGCATGATGAGGTGGGAGGTGTTGGAGGGTGACGAAGCCGTGTGCGACGGTGATCGTATTGAGTTGAAAATGAATGTTCAGGAGGCAGAGTTGAGAACATGGCTGATGACAACAAGCGTCGATTAAAAACAAAATAATAACATGGGTAACATTAAAATTATGAAATTGAACCAAAACCTAGGTCAATCTCATTGAAAATGAATGGAATAGATCAAATTTGATGCTTGATGAAAGAATGCACATGGGGAATTAGGTCGATTAAAAACAAAATAATAACATGGGTAACATTAAAATTATGAAATTGAACCAAAAGCTAGGTCAATCTCATTGAAAATGAATGGAATAGATCAAATTTGATGCTTGATGAAAGAATGCACATGGGGAATTAACCATTATAATACCCAACAATAGGTCATTCCAAAGAAGTACATATCATATAGTAGTGCCTAGTTTTGTGGTCTTTAGTGACATGCGGGTGAGTCGAACTACAGATGAGTCGATCCTGTTTTTCATCCCCCACCAGCATCAGCTCATCAGTATTCCACTGTATATCATTATCCAGTGAATAACACATTTGTTTATTTTATTTTTACCACTTTTTTTGTTTGTTTGTTTGTTGTTTTTTTTTTTTGTTCTACCAAGTTTTAGTTTTAAGCATTTTGGAGTTGCCCAACAGTCTGCTCACTGTAATTAAAGTAAATTTTCAACTTTAACACGATAGAAAGGCCAAGAAAAAATAACCATCTGAATTACCATACTCATAGTGAAATCTGGCCCAGTTTATGCAGAGGCTAAGTAGGTCAACATAACGATTGATATACATGTATTTTGGACTGCAAAACGTCGTGTCATCTATGATTAATGATGCACTTTCCCAATGTAACTGAAACTTCAACTTCAATCCCATTATTTCTGTTTATATTTTGTCTGTTTCTTCTCACTGTGCTTATGGGGGCAAAAACTGGCCGCACTAGGGTATTGTGTTTTATTTAGGGGCACATATCCAACAAATATAATATTATTAGATTGGCGATAATCCGCAGGTCCAGATGGACTTTTTTTTTTTTTTTTCTTAACTTGTGGTGATGTCTCAGCCATTCATATTTAGTTCTGTACCAGATCTAGAATCTATGCTTGTTTTCTTAGCCATCTTATTGTTAAGAGCCATCTCTCTGTGACAAGGCCCCCCCCTTCCAGTTTGATAATTGTTTAATCTCATCTGTACAGATAACATATTTTTTTTTTTTTTTTTTATTTATGGAGAAATTAGAGTTGCTGCTTCATGAAATACGGTATGTTATTTTCTCATAACCTCACCATTAATTTGTTGAGGCAGCTGAGTGATCTGCCTAGAGCTAGATCTAATTTTGTTGTCACACACGTGGGAGGGACCTACATTTTTTCCCGTCCTTGCTTGCAGTCATACAATACACTTTCTTACAATAAATTAGTCAAATTAGGATCTTTTACAGATTCGGAAGTTCGCCTTACAAAAAGCTATAGTTTTCTTTACTGTAAAGAAGCAACGCTGCTTCAAATTCCTTAATTAAACGTGGTAAACACGCATCCTTTCTCCATGGTTTCACTGGATGAATGACCTGTTTGGACGGTCGCGCACGACCGGATGTGAGAGATTTTCACTTAATGAGATGTGACGGTCTCTCGACAGGCTACTAAAAATAGCATGTGTCCGAATATATACCGGAGACTAAACAGACACATGTCCCTATAGTGACTCTGTACATAACTTACATGTCGTATATTTGGCTTTCTGTTTTGGGAAACTGACATAATGAAAAAGTTATTTGGTCATCGATATTGTCACTTCACAATCAACAGTATACAAAAAAACCCAAACCAACACAAAAAGATGTTCAAGAGGAAGAACTAGTCAGCTGAAAACAACTGGTCTGACATTGCCAAGGTCATGGTCGGACTAAGGGAAGTGTGATTGGACAGAGGCAAATTTGATTACATCAGTGACATGGAATTTGACCTTTTTACAAGCTTTGTCATGACATTCGGTTATGTGTTATTCTTACTGAAGATGTTTCTGCGTCCTTTCCACAATTGGAAACAACAATGGCAGTGCCTGTAGCGCAGTGAGAGCGGCCATTTTGTGAATCCACCTTTTATTAAGTGGTTGGAAACCAGTAGGTTGACTCTAGATCTAGATCCTGAGTCCAGAACTAGGCATCCTGAACTTTCATTTTGTTCTACTAAAAATCTAAAAGACTGGAGGGTCAGTGCATTAGGGCAGATGTTTGTGTTCCCTGTGTCCACTCATGCCAGATTGCACTAATTTCAACGGAATTGTCTGATTTTAAAAGCCTTGAGCCTAGAAAAAAAAAATAAAATCAGCAGATTGATGCAATCTGACACGAATCACATACCGGGTGATGCAAACACCCTTCTGACACATTGACCCTCCAGTGAGATTGATCTAGAGCTACATCAGAATAGAATAATCAATGGATAGGTTGAAACAGTGGCCGTCCTATAACTGTGATTCCATCTTATGTTCACAAAGTTTGTGACAAACAGTGGGCCCAGTGGCCAATCAGGCACATGATTACTAGATCTACTAGTACTCTAGTCACTGGTGTCAGTGGTGTACACTATTCACTATTCCTAAATACTGTCAGATGAAGAAAGACTATCTTTAACCTCACATAGAACATTTATTCATGTATCTATTTATAATAACATGGCAGAGGGGTTCTGCCACTCCCCTGGCCCCCTCGACAAATGCTACAAAGATCACGCCATTGCATGTGCAAATCAGTGTGCTCTAATAGACATAAATTAGCCATTGGAATCATATTCCGAGATAAATGGAAAGCAGTATTTGATATGCACAATGGGTTGATGCATCCGATTTTAGACATAAGCCAGGACTACAGACAGTTCTTTAAGAGTTCTGAAAGAATCCATCATACAGCAGTTTTGTCTATTCCAGCCATGTTTTTGGTTTGGGCTGTATGTACATGCCTGGGATTGGACATGAGTGATGATTAGTGTGGTTTATTTTTTCCCACTTCCACCAGTTTCTTTGAGGCCAAATTCCTCTGTAGCCTACTAGGATTTATGGTATAATGCATAGGTAGCTGGCCATAGGGGGAAGATTAGAAAGAAGTTCAGTTTATCAAACAAAAAGAAAGAAATATAGGGTTAATTGAAATGAATGTGTTGAACTCAGATGTCTTATTCTTGTGTTATACACAAGGCATGGCAATGTATCAGTTATTCAAACAAACACTGTGTACTATGTCAATGTGAGCGACTGTGCTTACCTTTAACTTAGCTCGGACTGTGATATGTTTGAATCTATCTCATTGTCAGGTGGTCACCAAGACAAGGGTATATAACGAAGTAAGAAGCAACAGAACAATGGCATTGACCCTGAGGCCCAGAATGTTTCTTCAGATTATTGGCAAGTTTAGACTCCATCCAGCCATGCTGTGTGGGGCACATGTGGTCAGTGGGGCTACTTGGACAACAGCGGTGACAAGAGTGGAGCCAAGCCAGCGATTGATGCACCATCTGTGTCAGATCAAGCCAGCCAGTAGCCAAGTGGTCTGCAGTCAGACACGACTCCAGACTCAGCCATTTCTTGCCCTGACATCACAGCGTCAGTTTACATCAGAGACCAGCCATGATGAATCTCAAGATTTCCTCATCTATCAAGGTCGTGTCAGCCACATGCTCCGAGCCCTCAAACTGTTTTCCCTGACCACCAGTGCTATAGGCCTGGCTTGTCAGCCCTATCTAATGATGACCTACCAGGACATGTCCCTGGCAGTGGCTGTGCCTTTTTTTGCCATGATCAATGTCTTTGTCCTCCTGAACCCCATTCTTATCCATGTGATAGCCAAGAAATATGTGACACAGCTGTTTTTTAATCCTGTCAGTAAAGTATTCACTGCTAACTTCTGGACATTTTTTGCTCGCAAAGGCACATTGACCTTTACAGCTGAGGACGTGACAGTGCCTGACGTGCCTGGAATGTTTGCCATGTTGACAGTCAAAGGTCGGCCACTCTTTGTTAATGAGAGTGACTTCACCAGCCTGGAGGTGTACAAACATTTAATGAAATTTGATCAACCCATAGACCTGACCTACAGCCCACCAGAGAAGGAGAAAGACAAGTGACAGATAAGAGCAGTAGTTTGTGTTTGAGCAGCATTCACCACTCTAACAGTGAACACAACTTACGCTTTTTGTTTTCACCTTGTGTGTCAGTGTTTGGCTAGGACAGGAGTGGACAGTGGTCAGAGCCAACTGGCTGGAGCTGTAACTGAGAGGACAAGCCAGGGATGGAATGTTTGCCCAGCCTGTGGACAACTTCAATTTATCCAGCTGTTGTTACATGTTGTTACTTGTCCTATAAAACCTCATGACATCAAAAAACTGTTTCGCCTTGTATCTCATTATTGTAATGAGGTTTTATTTTATCTAACAAAAAAAAGGAGACTGTACTGTAAAGTTCAATCTTATTGTTAAATTGGCATGTGTGTTGATTTATGTGCTACAGATTGGGCCAGAAAAATGAAAAGGTATAATTTTGAAATTATGAGGTTTTACCACAGTAGTAACTTCATGTATGTACATGTATTAATTATTGCTTTGGTGAGTTACTCAGGCGGAAGATTGCCAAGGAACAACACAGCCTGTAGGAATGTGGGTGTAGCTGAAGCTCTTTAATTGACGAATTTAACGCACCTGAGTCTATCCCGCAATTGGTGCAGGATCATGACGTGTTGTCTGCCTGGGTCGGATCCTGCAACCTCTGTGGAATGAAGCTTTAGAGTCATATTTCTCCTTCTTTAGAAATCTCAGGAACTGTCATAGAAAATAGCAGTTACTCTTTGTCCGGAGCATTTCGCTTCAGTGGCATGCTACCAGCTTTGGAGACAACGTAAGCTGAGGAATTCATTTCTGCATGGAAATTTCAGTCTTCTTAGGAAAACAGTAATAAATAAAATTGAATGTGTTTGATGCCCAGTATGTTTTTTTCTTGATGTAAAACTAAAAGTGATGTTTCTATAGGTGGTCAATATGTAATCTGCATTAATGAGGTGTGAATACTTTTTGTGATACCTAGGTTTTTTCAGCCATTGAAAGCTCCCTGACTCTAATACTAATGGTTGTAGGTCTGTTGATAAGCCAGACTCAGGTAAGTTCAGTACATTCAGACTACCAGGTTTTTTTGGTTGAATGGGATGAAAGAGAATGTATATGTACATGATATGTGCATCAAGCACCACATTCAGTTTTGTATTATTCCCACTGCTCCATTGTTTTGTGCTCAGTTCATATGCACTATGCGGTGTCTTTCATTGAAAACCAGTTTCAGCCAATGCCAGTGTCTGAAGAGGCTGAGAATAATTAATAAGTGAACATGTACCAGTGTCTGTTTTCCGCAGTCGTGGTCACATACAGGTACACTTTGTAATGAAAGGAAAATGTGTATAGCTTCAAATGATAATGTCATGAAAAGATGACTAGAACAAAAAATAAATAAATAAAACAAAACAAAAAAAGACTGAGATAGAGTATAGAGAAGTGTCACCCATAAGGATAAAATATAGCTTTTTTTTTAGATAATTTTTGTTTGTTTTTGATTTTTGTGAGCAATTCCGACAGGCACAGAGTGTACTTAGGTCATGTACAGTTTGCTCATGGCATGACTGTTTTGCTTCAGGGCCAGAGAGTGAACATGACATGACAGAGTAGTTGTGAATAGGGCTTTGCTGCTGGTCTGTCTCTATGTTGTCAATTAATATCACTGTCTGAACAAAACTGGCACTGGCTGGCAGTCTGAGGTGGAGAGATTGTCATCTGGCTTGGCAAAAAGTTAGAGATATCAAACTGTAAGATGTCATCTGTAGCTGAGGTAGTAGTTAGTCTGTCATATTGCTGTCATACTCTGTCCTCAGTAGCAAAATTTTGTTTCCAGAAGATGATGTCCTGACTATCTGGACATAAAGGACTCCAGAAAAGCACAGTTTGTGTGCCAGATAATTCTCATCTATCACTACAGCTTGTCTGATGTCAGTTATTGCAAAAATAAATGTGAGTTACAGTCCGGGGACATTTGAAGGTGGTGTCAGTAGACCTACATCTATCATTATATATGTTCAAGTAGTTTTTAATACTTTGGGTTTGTTTTCTGTGTGTGAAATCCAGAAAATATTGCACTGGGTTTGAGCTACATTCAGTAATTATGGAACCAAAAAAAACAATAAATATTTAAAAATAATATCTATGAATTTGTTGTTTTTGTGTGGTGGGTGTGATATACGACTGACTGGCTGTGTGTCCTGAATACAGGAAGGACAGTGTGTCAGCATGAGCTGTCATGTCCAGGTTTACATCTGTGGAACTTACCATGGCCGTACACACTTTCTCCTGTGCACCTGCTGGACTGACTGACACTTGGGACTGAGCAAGACCAGACACTGAGAAGGGACAGACTATACTGTCTCTCTTTGCTACCACCATCTCTACGCCAGCTTCTCTTGCACAGAGGGTGCCATCTTCATGTATTTATATGTAACATGCACTGAATGAAACATGTACCTGTTAGTTAACCACATATATTCATGTACCTGGATTTTTAAGTAATTTTCTCATCAAGGCTGTAGCTAAACTGCCCTCACTCATTTAGCTCATTTTTTTCAAAGGAAATCTAATCTATCATCTCTCTCCTCACTTGTGCAGTATCTGTGGCTACAGCAACAAATATTTCTGACCAGAAACATTTACATGTATATGTTTTTTTCATTCAGGATTAGGACAGTCATTTACAGTTAGAAGCTCCATATGTTCAGCTATAGTGGCCTACACCTAAGAACCTACCATTTAAGAGCCTGGTCTGCCTACGAGTCCACCTCTGCCAAAAATGAAATTTTTTCATTATAATTTACCCTTTTAAGAATCCAATCCCCCCCCCCCCCCTAAAAAAAAAAATCCGTTTCAAATAATAAAAGCCTGGTGCCAAGCAAGGATACATAAATACTCTTTGTATATTCCACATCAGATTTTCCACTTGGGAGAGACACACAGTGCTTAGTGTGCATCAGAATGGGGAGGAGTCGGAAGAAAGAAAGGTGGGAGAGGGAGCGATCAGGAACGTATGACTGTAATGCACTTGTGGACCAGCCCATAAACCTTGTATTTTTGTCTGCCAAACATTGGACAGCACTGTGACAGGAATAAATTTAACCCCCTGACTGGTCAATTGTTTTCCTACTTCAGCCGATCTGGCGAATTATATACACTTTTAACTCTAGTCCATTATCTGTGGGATAACTAGCTACATATATCATGCTTCATTCATTTCAGCAGTGATAATATCACATGGAAACTCATTTAACCTCTGACAGAATCTTGTATTGTTGATGCAGTTATAGTTATACTCCAAAAAAGGCCAGAAACTATTTGATACACACATATACATGTATGTATGTATATAAAAGGGAAGGGAGAGAAATTCACAAGGAGACAAATCTTTAAGTAATGGTAATGATCAATGAAATGTAGCAGCCAAGGCATTGGTAAGGTGGACTGTGTAACTTTTTCATTCACCCTAGAGCCGGTTAGAAACCACCCATTTAAGAGCCCACTTTTTCTTCTCCTGGTGACCAGATCCTTAGGCAGAGACCACTGTATTATGACTATAATTTTATATGTGCCATATGGAGCCAGGTCTGTGTAGTCAAAGACACAACATATTTCTCCAGTAGACTGGAAAACAAAATTATTCTCATATATCATCCACAGTGAAAAATGAATGCATGTCCATGTAATTCTTAGAAATACCATGCAATCTTGTCAGTGACCTGCAACCATTAAGTTAGGTTGGCACATAATTTCTCCCAATTTTTGCAAAGCGACAAATACATGTACCGCCTTTCATTATTGCTGCTTTTTTGTCACTGTGAAAACTGGGACAATTTGATATAACACTGAAAACCTGGAGCCGGTTGTCAAATAGAGTGGTGGGAGAGTTTCCTGTGCAGTAAGTGTTTCTAGAGGAAATCACAACCATAGTGAGTGCACACAGACCAATGAAATACTCAACACTTTGGGAGCTGACAGGTTACAGAATGATCTGTTTGTTGTCAAGGATAAAAATGGTCAACATAGTGACATATATGTATTTCTCTCATTTTGGTAAATCAGTCCAGAACAATAAACATACATAACTTAAACTGCATACATTGCAGTGCACACCCCCACATACATGTACAGTATATCACTATCCTATGAAAATGGCATAAGTTATTTTATGGCAAAATGCAACCAATGTTTGATGATAAGCCTGAACATGAAAGCTATCAGATAATGGCACTAAAAGAGAATCCGCCAATAAATGTCTTAGTGCAACAGAATCATAACGGCATAACATCATCATCAAATGACCTTGATGTGGTCCTGCACTTGTTCTTGCTGATAATGACTGATGCTGTTAATTATTGAAACATGTTTCATGGCCCAGTGACGATGTGACTTTGTGCGAGAGAAGATCAACCATCAGACATGGTTGGACATGTAGTATTACTTACACTGCATCTGTCTGACACGTTTATTTTCCTCTCACATTTCAAACTCTGGCACAGACTAAAATGTGTTTCACTTCAGTCTCATGGAAAGTTGGTTTGGAAATAAACTGCTTTGGATCTTCTTCTTTTTTATTTATTCAACATAACATTTAACTCCTATTACCCGAAGTAAAGATTAAGTTGTTGCTAGGTCAGGCTCGGGGCGTGGCCGCCAAAGTGACGATTCAGTCACCACTGAGTTGATGTTTGGTTAACCTCAAAAACTCCATGCTACAAGGCTTTAAATGGAACCACTTCAAAACTAAAAATCCCTATGACAGATAAAAAAAAAAAAAAAAGAAACTACATGTAGCAGGAGTTGCTTGAGAAAGTCGTAGATTTGTGTGTGTTTTACATGCTAATTGCTATATTGATATATACCCCAATTTAACAATTTATGAAGGGAATTAAATCTGGCAAAAACCAGAAAATTAATCACAAGTTACAAGAGTTAATCAAGACAGCTAAAATGTCCTAACATGGCTCTTGTTTTTAAAGCAAGAGCCATGATAGGACATATTTAAAAAAATTTGAAAATTTTCATTCAGAATTTCACAGCAAGATAACTTTATCACATAGAGTCAGAGAAAGCACTGGACACTTATTACATGATGTACTCTAATTGGGATTAATTTTGTACTTTTTCCAGAGGCCAAGGTAAACTTGGAGACAAACAAAACGTCCATGAAAGTTTATTCTAGGAATTAAAATAGACTGCCAATGGTATTTTCAAAGTTTCAGGACATAAAAACAAATTCTTATTGAAAAAATAAATAACAAGACCTTACAAGACAATCTTGAATAAGATTCAAATACTGCAATGCACTGCCATGTCCATACTGGACTGAAAATTTCTGATGATCAGAATATGATCAGGGACCAGGGAAGAGAGTCATACCTGGCTCAGACCTAGACCTGCTCCTCATGTTGCATGACTTCACTGTCACATACGCACACACATGGTCAGCTTACTCATACATACATACATATACATACAAAACAATACAATACATACATGAAACGACACGGCATGACATGACATTACAGACAGACAGACATAACATACATACATACATGACATGACATGACATTACAGACAGACAGACAGACAGACAGAACACACACACACACCCACCCACACACACACACACACGACAGACAGACAGACAGACAGACATAGATACATAACATACATGCATACATACATATATACATACATACATACATACATACATACATACATACATACATACATACATACATACATACATAC
>JBCAUA010107271.1:0-10110 GCA_038406235.1 Peronia verruculata
TAGATAGATAGATAGATAGATAGATAGATAGATAGATAGATAGATAGATAGATAGATAGATAGATAGACAAACAGGCTGATAGACAGACAGATCTCCCATCTCTTCACTCCTTTGCCCCCTCCTCCTCTCTCTTTCTGTCTGTCTGTCTGTCTATCTGTCTGTCTCGCTCTCTTTCTCTATGTGTGTGTGTGTGTGTTTTGGTGGGGATCTTTGGTATTGATGTTTAAATACAGTTATTATTTGTATACTTACACATTTAAGTATATCTTTCCCACGCACAGGCCGGGGCAAAGAAGTGGCTTCTTTGTTCCTACCTGCAGGCTGTGAAAGCCCGTAATCGGTGGGATGTCTCCCATGGTATGCCATCGTCGACATTCCATGGGTAGCATCTCTTCTCTCTCTCTCCTTGCTTCTGTCCTCTGTCCTGCTCTCTTTCCTCTCTCCATCTTAACGTGTAAACGTATCTTACCGTGTTTGATACAACATAGCCCTGATCGTTCTGATGTGCCGTTAAACCCCAACACAAATAAACAAACAAACATCTATCTCTTTCTTGTCCCTCTCTCTGTCCCCCTTTCTCTTTATCACTCGGTGTATATTGTCTGTTTCTTGAAAATTCTCCCATTCTACTTCTCTCCCATCTTTTCCCTCCCCCATCCCCTCCCTCCCTCCCTTTTCTCTCTGTCTCTCCTTCACCCACTCTATATCCTTCCTCATATCTTTCTTTCTTTCTTCACTCATGTTCGATCTACCTCACTTTGGATTCTTTTTCTTGTTTGGTAGAACTGTGCCCAGAAAGAACGCTCCTCGTGACACGAGACACAGGCCCCAGGGACGTGGCGACCGAATGCCTCCTGTAGAAAAGTCAGACTTGCACGAATTCCCACCCAGAGGCAACCATATCGTGTAAGTTTTGCTTCAAAGTGGACTCTGTAAAGCTCCTACGTGAGTTAGTTTACAAAGCTAATGCCACATCTATACATGAAAATTGATTATTGAGCATACGCTTGCCAAAGCATACGCCTTGTTCACAGCGTATGAACTAGTACGTCAGTATCAGGACTGACTGAAGTAGACATGAACACCAAGAATAACTCTATCTTTGCGATATACTAACTTGTAAATTTTAGAGAAATTTTCAGAACTTAACTCCACCATTAGAACAAAGGAAAAAATTAACATATTTTGGCTTCAAATTTTGCAAGAAGAATTTGTAAAACTATTGAAACAAATGTTGCATTACGATATTTTAGTCTAATTTCTCTGATCGTTCACATAATTGAAGGTGTTTTAGTTTCCTTTGAAATGTTTGAATGTTTAATTATTTAATTATTGTTTCACACGGTACAAATTCCTCACAGATATATCTTGTTTTCACATAGTCGAATGTTTTCTAGATGTTTTCATACGACTGAATATTTTCTACATAGGTTGCACATATTTTTACATAAACTTATGGTTATGGTTTTTATAAGCTTTTCAACCTGCTGTAGTGGTGGTTATCTCAGCTGTTCACAACCGTGGTCAAAAAATAACAGAACACTATTGTGTTTCAACATAAACTTTGTATCTCTCACATCAGTTAAAGTTCACTATGTTGTGTTTTCATGACGATGTTCCCTGAAACAATTTCATGCAACTGAGTTGTTCTCTTTTTCATGTCACATTTTCTATATTTCTATACATGATTTTCCTTTCATACGGATGTATTTCATCTTCATTTGCGAAATCATTTGCTTTGAAAATAAACTCTCTAACAGAACTGCATGTTTTCCTTGTCTCTTCCACAGACATAATCACAATAGTGTCAAAAATTATGATTTTTGGGCCGTGAAGAGTAAGTTCCTGTGCTCAGTAATTGTTTGTTCGTTCATTTGTTTTCCTTACTTCATGTCTGGAGTTTCGTCATTTTCCTGTAAAGCATTTTTTTTTTACTGATGGACTCCAAGCCATCTTAGCTTCACAATGTCGTCTCTTCTCTTTGGAATTTCATTCTTTTATTTCTACCACGGCCTTCTATTTTTGAAATTCCATGCTGTCTGAACTTTCCATCAGTGACTTCTCCATTGAGAATTCCATGTTTTCAACTGAGCAGTGTCTGTCACCTTACGGATTTCCATGTTGATTTAATCATACAATGTCTTCTGACCCAGGCAATCGTTTCGTCAATTCCAAAGTGTTTCTCAGTTGTCATATATTTCCAGAAAGTTCTTTATACCCTTGCTTTCATTAGTTACACTGTATAATTTTCAGGGCTCCCGAAAGATTCCAAATACTCCAGACAAGTCACTATTGATGCCACGTTTAAAGAATTGAAATTTTGTTTGAAAATCTTGGTAATTACAAATAGTCAAGGTCAATATTTTATCACCTTGCAATAATGGACAGAAAGCACGTATCACAAATATGTATGAGTATTATGATAATGGAGATTGTTATCGCACAATACCATCCTCGCCCCGCTAGGGCTCTAAAGGCCTTACAAGACCCAAGTCTTTTACAGCTAAACACATAGAATATGCCCCAATACAAACATGAACAACAACTTATATTACACAATTTCCTAGAACGGAAGACACACATGATCAAAAATATGCTCTCATACATAATACTGTAACACGACCAAACTCATACGTAGGCCACTTTAAGCTTATATGACAACCAACTCGAGGAATAGGCTAGTTAAAATTGTTACTGGTACTGATGCTCGTTGAACAAATATGTTTTTAGTTGGTCTTGTTGTCTATAATCAGATCATAGAGAAACAGAGGGTGAAGGGTAGACCTACAAGCAGAAGGTATAAACCTATACTGTTATAAAAAGAGGGAGATCATATTTTTCTCTTTAAGGAGAGTCAACAGACAATTTATCGCAATGCCTTAATTTGGTGGGTCATTCCGCATGACATATTCTGCTTTGTTTTCTGTACAATACAAATATGAAAATTAAGACTGCAATCATATACTTATATATCATTGACATTTAATTATTATATGAATTTTGACTATGCTATTTGGCATTTGACTGCTTGTATGGCCTATCGGTGTCACCATTCTGTCCAAAAATGGTCCTGATTTAGCCATGCTGACGTCAAACTGTATACGGTGGTGTTCATCATGTTCCTCAGTGTATGTTTCCACTTCATTCACCATCAGCGTAGCCACCCATTTGAACTGATAGCTTTACGTTTGTGGCTAGTCACAAGTATGTGCTTAAATACTGCAACAGTTTCCACAGCTGTGGCCATAATCACCCCAGCGGCACAACACAGTTTTCTCTCTTTATCCAAGCCTTATTTCTGATCTCAGTGTTCTTCCTCCTTCCAATCTTCTGGATTTAGTGGCTGTAAACACTGAACAAAAACCTTCTCTCTTTGTGATGCCGGCTAATCGTGCAGAGGTCTCAGATGAGCAAATCATAATTTAAAAAAGTTTCGGAATTCGCTGTGATCTGTTGTCCTTTTATTATTATTATTATTATTATCATTATTATTATTATAGTAAACATAATTTTCTAAATCGCCAGAAACGCTGTCAGTGCAATGATAGAAATTTTCAGAGTACGCATTGTTAAGTGATGTTTGACCATGGCAGATCTCACTAGGGTTTACTACTGGCTTATCAGGACCAGTGCCTGTCATAATTCAAGGCATCTATAAACAATCGTCATACCGGACCACATTTGGCGTCTATATCAATGTCAATGCCTGACATCACCTCACTCAGTCCTTGAGAACTGTTGACATTTTGACACATGGTCAAACGTATTGAGTCCTATATAACTACGACAGCTTCACGAATGCCTTGGGCGAAGGGATACTTAGATCTTAAGATCAATATCAGCCCTCTAAAAACACTGATTGATTTTATCCAGAAGATGATATGAGGGGCCTAAGACTCAACTATCATACATACGGGCGAAAAACTATCCGTGACAAATGACGAAGGTATTCTGTAGCATCAGTGCATGCGTAGTCTAGATACCACTAAGTTGTAGTTGTAGATCATTAGGGAGCTGAAACCAGCCAACAGTAGAACGTTACACATAGCATGTTAAAATGTAGGTCTCTACCCTAGTAATTCTAGATGTGTTTAATTTCTTTCACAGTTAGATGTACATAGACATAATATTATATGGCAACAAGTAGATAGTAATTTTGTTTCTACCTGAGGTTATGACGAGAGAAGATTAAAATTCTCACTCCTAAAATAGTCTCAATATTTATAGCACTTATATTTAAGGGGAGGAGAACAGTAGGGCAATGCTAACGTCATAACGTGAAGAGTGCATGCAGTGTAGATGTACTATGATAGAAAGCTGACACACTCTAAGTACAAAACATACTAACATCTAAAATTTCTCAACGGAAAAAATACATTTTAAAAATCGTTTCAAAATTGCATTCCATGGTTATCTACGGAACAAATCCAGCAATTTAACCAGGTCTTCTAAGTGATGTACTGAGCTATAAATGAACTCCCGCATGCCAACAACCCGCAGGCATTTTTTCTGTCACCAAATTACATACTTTTCTAGGCAGCTTAGGTTGTGAGAAAGATCTGTTTTAGTTGAAACAGACTATATACTACATCAAATATTCGGGAAAGCTCATAATAACAACACAACCAAAATGTTTCTAGTTAGCAGGACAAATTTTCTTGTGTTCCATGGATCAAGAGCGAATGTGTTTGTTTCCTTCATCCCAATGCTTTTCTTTAGAACGTATGTGCACAGCAAAGGGAAGTAATTTGGATGATAGATAGAAATGCCTGAGTGATCTTTCTTTAAAGCTTATAACGAAGCCATAGATCTAACAAATTTATGATTTAATGTTTAAAATTATGCAATACCGCAATGTAGTTTAGTGAGGTTCACCTCAAACTTACACCATTCTTATACTGCACTTTAATTTAAAAAGTGAGAAGATCACTTAAAGTAGAACATGATAATCAAGTGTAGATTTTACACTTTGGTCAGCCTGACTTCATAACATAATTATCTTATCGAATCAGATACAACTAACAATGCTTTAATATTGCAACCATATATTGAATGTATTGTTCTCAGCATATTGTACGTGATCCAGAGATAGAAACGTTGTTTGCAGTTAGAAAGTAAGGTCTAAAAAGCCCAACAAACCTAGCACAGACTAACGAATACAGACAAAAATTAACGTGTGCTTTTAATTTTTCTTCAACCTAAGCCAAATTGCAGGCAAAATGAGTAGTCTATCAATAGTAGAATGGCCATTCTGATTAATAATAAACCATACACGATTTATCTCAGTAACAAATAAGTATAAAGGTTTTTACCTATTAGTTTGTTGTTGATGTTTTTAATCCCACATAAATTACATAACCAACAATTTTTCAGTGCCATCAATATTATATTTTATTCTAAGTAAGTTTGCATGCGTTCTTTGTAGTCTCAATATACTTTATAGATATGACACGTTGAACCATCCAATGCTTGGTAAATCTCAAACATTGCTAAATCTTTAAACTGTAAAATAGTATCGTTTCATGTCCAATTATATAGGACTATACTATATTGCTAGTACGATATCCTCTATTTCAGACGAGTTCTAGAAGTTGGGAAGGCATACGTGGATTCAAGCATACAGTATCTATCTTCACGTTTGGGCTACAGAAAGACATCCAAAGCTGCTAAGTTAGTTCCACTGACCAGAATAAAAATGTATTTTTCCACCCAACATTGGTGTCCTGATTCTTTTTCTCTACCAGTGAGCCAGTTCCATCGTCAATCAAATTTTCGCGCAGGTACAAAGAGGGACAATATAAGCATTATAAAAAGGAACATTTTCTTGTTGTTTCAAACTTGAGTAAAGAAAATTCTGAGAAATTCACCTTAATAAAAAAGTTTTTCTTATTGACAATTTGTAGTGATTAGGCCCTTGGACTCGAGATCTAAAGTCCCGGGTTCGAATCCTAACTGGCTCCGAGATTTGTTCTTGAGAGAGACAATTTACACACATTTCTTTTTAAGAATTCGACCCAGGTTAAAAGGGGCACCTGGTTGTAGGCTGTGAATGTTGTTTGTTAATTTGATACGGCTTAGAGCACCAAACAGACAGCCCAGTAAGCTGAGAACGTCTAGGACTGTCTTCATTTGATCTGTTGGGGTCCTAATAGATTGTAAAGCGTTTACAGATTATAATCTGTACGCTTACTGAATGCTCTCTGCTATCAAAATTATTATTATTACCGCCATACTTTTTTGCCGCTTTGGTTTTCAACAGCATTTAAACAATGTTTACCTTATACGTCTAGTAGAAGGCAAAAGAACGTAACAGCTGGCATATGAAATGGCTTAGGCGGTGCCCACAGTGCGTCTGTGTTTCTGTCTGACTCTCGCACTGCAGCCGCATGTAGCCATAGGCCAAACTCATTTCATTGCCGCAGGCTACAGTAAGTTGGTGTCTGACCCCTGGCCAGCTGGCGTTTTGTGTTATACCCGCCTGCGCTATGTTGCGTCTTGCAAGCTCGCAACCTGACTATATTCTGCTGCAATGCGAGAGCTAGACACAGACACCGATCCATTGTGGCCACGGCCTTAGGCCTATTAATTGTTCTTTGTCATCATAAATGTATTTGAGAAGAGACCATAACGAATGCTAACTATTTGTGCTAGACTTTAAAAGCACTTTCAGGTGCGCACACAATAGTAGTGATTATACTTATCTGTACTATAAATCTGCACCAATACCTTTAACAGGCTTATGTGTTCTTCCTATAATACTGCATCTCCTTTTCGGAGAGCAGTATTGTATTTTCATAAATTTTGACTTAGTCTCTTACGAATGTCATTTTTTCTCTTGTTGTAATTGATTATATAGTAGGAAGAACCCACTGTTTGTATTACTGTGTTTTCATTGTTTGTTTTACCTTTCTTTTCTTTTGCCTTCTATTTTCTCATGTTTCGTCATGTGAATAGCAGTAATGAACAATAAAATTTATGCATGTTGCTTTGGTAATAGATTCGTTCGGACCTAGCGAAAGGTTGGAAATACCGGTGACTATTGTTTTGCAGGGGGATACAAACACTCCAAACTATTTACAAATTGCCTCACTTTTCGGTTTAACCCTGTTACGGTAGGAAGGAAATGTATGACTAAAACTCTTCACTGTGAGCCTATTGAACCTAGATGTCCTCAAAATAATAGTAGGCCTAGTAGTGAATAGTTTTTAATAACGTAGGAAAAAGCATGACGTACTTCCGGTATCGCGTTTTTCCTGAGGTTTTATATTCAAAACTAGTGTTGTGGGATTTCGTGGTGGAGCGTAACACACAGGTGAGTGTTCTATTTTCAGTAGGGGGTAAAAACACTCGGCCGGGGATTTCCAGATCTGTTCTTAATCGAATATGAACTATAACTGCAGTGGTAGCGACAGCTGTCAACCTGGCGATAGTGGCCGTGATGATGTATCAAAGTGACAGCCTTAGATTTAGCTGACCTGCTAACAAACAAATAGTTTTGACAGACAGATAAACAAATATGCAATTGGACTTATGGACTATTTGACAGATAGCCAGACAGACAGATAGCCAAACAGACAGATAGACTGACAGACAAACAGGTAGAGCGAAACTTGCCGGTTGATAGACATACAAACAATCCGACAGACCGACAGACAAACCCACAGACAGATTGACAGACAGAAAGATTGACAGACAGACAGAATATACCCCAAATTTGTAACTTAATTTACAATTTTATACCAGTTTGTATATCGCCCAACATCTCTCCTTATGCAGGCTAAGAAGGGATCTTTTATTCCTAGAAGTGTCAAAGCTCTGATCTCCTCAAAGATTCGCTCAGTACAGCTTTCAGTTGAAATACTCGTAGTTTTCAAATGCAGAACAAATCAATAACAAAATTAATAACTAACCTACTGTTCCTGTGTAAACTTAAATTGCCGTTGTATGAACACAATAAATGTACAGGATCCGTATGGTTGCATGGACAGTCTTACACTTGCTTGTATTTTATCGGCAATCATTCATATTACGACTAAGCAAAGACCTGGAAATCTCAGCCACAGTGTTTGTACACCTTTGCTAAAAATAGAACACCCACTGATGTTAGGGACTGATCCATCACGAGATCCGGGAACAATTGTCACCGGTCCCGTGCATTTTTATATGTTTTTCTATGTCAATGGCAGTGAACAGTTTTCAGTGTTTGTACTCCCTACTGAAATTAGACGGGGAATTTCCAGCCCTTCGCTTAGTTGGAACAAACTGAGAGTACACCCTCACCAGTTTTTTTTTAATGTATTTGGATGGCCAGCTTTGTTAACACAGTTCATTGAAACCTCACTTTCTCGATCAATAACAATTAAATTGTTACAGTTTTCAGAACACTGTTAAACACTGAAGTGAAGTGATGAATAAAATCTATTCATCAGTTTATTTATTTATTGACTGATTTTTTATTAAAATTCCAAGTGTACTGGTTGCTTGTAGGCACCTCCACATTCATGGGACCAATAATATCCCAGTACTTTCTACTCTGAATTAAAAGAAAAGAAAGCAGACACACACAAATATGTACACAAAACACACACACACACACACACACACACACACACAAACAGCAACAATAAATCAAGATAAAAAAAGACACCAATTTGTTTTTTAAATATTTATTTCGCAAATTGAAAAACACGTTATTATAATTATCTTTAATGCCAGTTGAATAAACATTTATTTTTTTATGGAAATAAGAATTTTGGTTCTTTAATTTACTTTCACATAAATAACAGTATCCTCTCATTTATAGACATCCATACATGTTCAATGGGCAACTTGTTCAGGACCTTGGCCAACATTATCAGGTTTGGTGCATACAGTGCGATAATAATCTCGGCAAAATGTCAGCCCCAGCCATAGTAATTTATATTGGTAAGCAAGTTTAAATCATCGTATTCTTTTATAAATCTCTTTTCCCTTGAGATACTATAGAATGAAATTCTTTTTCTCCGAATTCGGATGAAATTTAATGACCTTTTATAAACGATGAAGGTCATTTCTCAAATGTCTATAGATCTAATTCATGCTAAAAGTCATGACCTATTCCATATCTCAACGACTATCTGAAATAAGATAATCAAGCTCCCTACTTTGACACACCTCGATTCAAATTACTTGAAATACTGAATGAGTAAACAAACAAACAAACGAACAAAAATAATAAATAAATAAAATAAAAATAATACATAAGCAGTTAAGTTTATACATAAGATTAAAATAAAAACAAATCAACAGAAATACAAATGTAGCAAAATTAAAAAAAAAAAATCAATTAACATTAATAAAATAAATGCATAAGTAGAAAGTAAATACAGTAATATAAATAAAGACGTATAAAATTAAACTGAACTTTTCAAGTAATACTCGTTAAACTATAAAATAAAGCATCAATAGTTATAAAATAATGCTGATTTCTGGACGGAGTGTATTATTGTACTGTAACAAACATATAGAAGTAGGAAGGCATATCTTTCCCTAGATCCAATGCACAACCAAAGAAGATAACATTTATCATAGACTCAGAAACTTGCAGTCACAATAATATTGCTCTTACTATAAAATGCTCAAAATGAAACTTAGGGACAAAATAATTTGAATATTGTAGGCTGTCAAAGATTCTTATTTTTAAAAAAAAAGACATTAAGTAAATACATAAGTAAATACATAAATAAATAAATAAATAAATAAATAAATAAATATTTTTTTTAAAAATGACATGCAGGGTCACATTGAAAATTACAGACAACAATCATTTATATATAAAACAGACTTAAAACTTTAAAATCTGTAAATTCCATTAAATATCACAGACAGAAAAATTGTACAAGTATAGCATTGTCCTCTCACCATAAGATTTACATATCTTTGAAGCAGGGTGCAAAAATAGCATTATGAATTTTATTAAAAATATTTTATTGTTGCGAAAGATTGAAGACACGGGATATCTACCAGTATGGGCATGTTTGTGATATATATATTGTGTGTGTGTGTGTGTGTGTGTGTGTGTGTGTGTGTGTGTATGTGTGTGTATGTGTGTGTGTGTGTGTGTGTGTGTG
>JBCAUA010107282.1:0-10110 GCA_038406235.1 Peronia verruculata
TTTTTTCTACACTGATCATATCGCTGATGTTTTGCACAGGACTGAAAAACTGGCACAGCAGTGAAGTGGTTATTAAAAAAAACCAGTAAAGAAGATTTTTTATTCAAATCCATTCTTTCAGCCAGTAGTTTACATGAATGTTTCTTTCAATTTCTAACAGTTTGAGCTGTTTTTCCAAAATATTCCCTTGAAGTGAAGTAAACTTTGCATAAAAAATGTGGACACATAAAGATAGATTTATCTCACTGGGTAAAGTCCTCCTGCTCCAATCGTTTACAAGATTTAATCTCCCGCTGGTAAATCTGACCTCTCGCACAGACTTGCATGGATAGCCATTGAAGCCATTGAAGTACCGGTACTAAGCTAGTTTACTACATCAGTGGTGTTAGCATGCATAACCCACAGGGTCTATTGCGCATGCACGACTAGGGCGTAAATATTCTCACCGCATTCGGAATTCGGGTGTCCAATAACTTTCTAATAAATGGGATTTTCTTCGTTCATATTTCCCTCTCAGCTAATAAAAAAATATTACTCTTTTCTGGCCAGAATAGTATGTATATATAGATATATTTTTTGTAGTTTGTTCTTTCTCTCTTTTTTTTTTTTTTATTCCAATTAAGAAAATGCTCAGTGGGAAAGACGGTGAGATTGAAGAACTTTACTGTAATGCTCCTGCCCTTACGAGAGTCTGCTTGTTCATGGGCACTAATTTCTTCTGCATCAGCTTTGCCACCCCCACGCAGGATTCAAACCCACATTTGTTTTTTTCACATTGTCATCGAGAGAACGATACACAAGCCCTCGGCCACGAAGTCCCCCCCCCCCCCCCCCGACCCCCAACAGATGATTACAAATGTAGATTTTAAATTAAACCCCGAACTACGAGTCTCAAGTAATGCTCAGATGAAACGAAAGAATAAAGATCCAGCATTTGCAATGATCCAGGTGCAGTGTCAACCTGGCCTGTCGCCCCTCCCATCCTTGTGACCTCTGACCTGTCAGGTTGTTGTTAACTGGGTCTGGCCTGACTGTGCTCCGGGTACACATAGAACAAGCTGTTCGTGCGTCATGGCCGCCGTGGTCCTGAACCGTGGATTTACATAACAGATTGCCATTTCTATATAATCGGTCAGTATAGTCGTAAAGTCGCTGTGGTTTTAATGGTGTTTGGTGATTGAACTATCAGTCTCCAATATAAAGGACCTAATGAAATTTTGTTTCTCGTTTTCATCAGTTCTTTTTCGATTTTATAATTTATTTTTATTGTTAGAACTAGAGATCCAGATCTCGAGTCTAAATCTGAATCCAGGGTTTAGGCCTGATATTATAGACGATTGTTTGCAATAGTTGTCATTTCCTTTAGGACGTTGTCATTTGTCATTTTGTATCTTACTTTCTGATAATTTTAGATTGTAGAGTCTAAATCTAGATCTAGACTAGATCTGGTGTAGAGAGGTGTCCCTCTTTTATTTATTTTTTTTTTATTTTTTAAAATTTAACCTGGATGCACGATTTGCTTTTTATTAAGATGAAAAGTAACCAAAGAGATTTTTGACTGGGGTTCAGCAGCCATTCAATGAAAATCGTCTTGGGGGCTGCAAACAATAGGCCTACTCTCATTCTGTTGCACTCTATCGACTAAATCAACTCCCTGCAATGCTCATGCACTTCCTGCTGCTGGTGTTGTTGAGCTAAGTTCTTACTCCCTTCAACAAAGTTATCATTAAGTACCAAGCTGATAATGCAAAGTAGACTTTTAGAATGCCCCCCCCCCCCTAAATAACGACTTTGTCCTATTGATATTACTCAAGTTCTTCAGATGAAGATTGAGCTATACTTATGTCTGTTTTTGCTGTATAGTTATTTTCTGCCTCTGTATCTTTTCATGTAAAAATTGTGTCAGAATTACATGAGCACATGTGTAAGCCCACCGTACGTTGCCCTGTTGCATAAAACAAATGTAGTAAATAAAGGTGAAATGAAAATAGTGGGAAGAGTATAAAATATATCATACAAGCCGAGAGATGCGGGAAGGGTGGATGTAAATATAAAATAAGGCATGCAGTAACATTGGACAAAATAAAATATTTAAAAAAGGGGGGGGGAAGGGAGGGGGGAGCTCAGACATATGATTATCACAAGTATGAAATTCTAATGAGTCAAGATAATATATTCATTGGAGATAAAAAGCCATTCAGTTGTAAATCTTATTCTTAAGATGCATATATAATATATGTTCTATGATTGGGAGGTAAAATTGAAATCCGTGAAGAACTTACAGCTATGTTATTTGTTTTCCGTTTCTCACGGTGGGGGTCAGTTTTTTGGACTTGTGTCATCTGAATTTCTAAGACTAGGATTACTAGGAAAACTGCATCGGTCTTACCATATATCTTGAATGAGTATTATGTCGACGTGGTCATCTCAAACTGTTTGAGCTTAGAAATAACATGTTACAGCTGATGACCACTGGAGGATTTCACAACATTGCAAAATAATAATAATTGTTCATGGGAATACAACGTTGTCCTGATAATTTTTTTAAAGTAAGAAATGAATGATTTCATGCATGTATAGTTTTATATACACAGCATTTAGTCAGGTGTATTGTACCTAAGTTACAATTAAAATCCTGGGTTTTCGGTCGATTCTTCCTTTTATTTTCCAAGTTCTCTTGAAGAAAAAATAAACTGTTTAGAAATTACATTAAAAAGGAAGATTATGTATGATGTCATATATCACGGGTACTTATAACTTTCCAGTGCAGTTTAATGTCCATATAATTTACCTTACATTTTAAACTATAAACAAAAAACAAAAAAAACCCCAAACAAATGGAGATAATGTTCAGTGTATATATATATTGCTTCAGCCCACGATAATTATCCTACACACACACAGTCATTCCTGAAACCTTGCCAAGAAAAGTGAACACCAGTAATAAATTTTTATATTTAACCCTCTAGAACCCAGAACAGTTAGCAGACAAGATCAGTCAACCTCACAGTATCAAAATACCACTTGATCATCTACCCAGTGCCATACATTGTACATATACCACATACTGGGCTAATCAAAGAAAATGAGTTTGGAAAGGGACATGTGATGTAGGATTTAGAGAGTGGTCATTTGTGTAACGTTATGAACACATTCATTGGTGGGTGTCTTCACATGTCGTAAATGTGATTTTGGGTCTGAGATGATTAAATTACAATTTCAGTATGGCGCATGCCGCCTAAATAACCTTAGGTTTATAATATATTTTTATGTGCAAATTTTTTTTTTTTTAATTGTTATCATTTGAAACCACATAAGTGTGAGGGGGGAGCACCAACTGATAGATTTTTTTGACACTCTGGAAAAGTGTGAAGAACAAAAGTAAGAGATTGTTGTAGTGTTTCTAGTTTGACAAAGACAACTCACCAAAAACTCACAGAAAACATAGAGGGTTTTGCTTCTTGAACATAAGCACTTTGTGTTAAATAATGGAGAAATGTCTGTATGATTTCAATAATTAGAATTTATGATAAGGGGCTTGTGTAATTTGTGTAATGTCCAGAACATGAATTAGTGAGTGAATGATCTCAGATATTATTTTCTCCTGGTTATATTTGCTACTTAATTGTTTCATTTTGTGTTCGCAGTTTCAGATAAACAGGCCACGCGGAAAGTCAGATGTCACCTGACCCATCTAGACATTAGTGTTTCCATGGAAATTTTACGAATATGTTAATCTATGGAAGAACGATGGAACAAAGAATTCGACCACCTATCTCATGGCTGTGTCTGCTTCTCTTCTTGGTGTTTTTCATCACACCCCCAACAGGTATGGTGAACTAAAGTATATATTTCCTGGAAAAATTTGGAACCTTCAGTTATAAATTTAATCTGTTTATTATGCATATTGGCTGCCTTTATTTGCAAGTGCACAAACATTCAAGATTTCAGAGATATGACCCATAAATATTTTGCTGTTCATTGTGAATCAAAATCTGTCTCATGAGCGAGCCACAAATGTACTGCCAGTACTTGGTAAACGGATGCCACAAAACCGGCCCAGTTTTCTGCATGCACATACGTACCTCGCTGTGGAAGTATCTCTGCTCAGTGCTGATCACATTTTGTGCAGTTGTTCTGGAAAACTTCTTCTTTGTAACCATGGACCCTAAGGAAATGTGTGCAAGGAAAATCACTAAGAAGAGGAAGAAGGGGATGATGTCTTGGACTAGTGTGTGAAATCACAGAAAAACATGAATACAATAGTTTTCTTGTTTAAAATTTAAAAACACAGAACAAATAAAAACACAGATCATTTGAAAAGGAAGTGAGGATGGGCAAGTGGGGGGGGGGGGGGGAGGGGGGGAGGCTGGAACGGATTAATGGTATTGCAATCAATTATAATTTCATATACTAATAAATTGAGTTATGAACTCAGTCTCAGAATGAATTAACCTCCAAGGTCAAGGTCATTACATCTCACACAGTGGGGTGAAATGAGTGAGATTAAAAAAAAAGAAGGCCTCATTGAGAAAATCAGAATTTTATTTCGGAATGTCTATCTTGGCCAGGTGTTGCAATGAGGAAACATAGGCAAATAAAAAAGTTGCACCACAAGGCAAAGGTGAAACAATTTTGTATTGGCTCGTTCACGGGAGCGTCTGTTCACAGTTTTGGGGGGAGGGGAGAGGGGGCTTTGAAGGGGGACGCATGCTGCACCCCCCTTATCCTGCCCGAAACATTACATAACTGGATACAATAACTTTCTTACTCATGGATAGAGAGAAAGAGGCGCATTCACAGGCCCAAAATAGACTCTAGGGTCTGGCTGGCTCAGCTGGCCCAAATAAACGGTGCCATTTTTATTTACCATGGGTACAAAAGTCATAGTTATATGTGTTTCGTACCCCAAAATAGGTCACAATATTTCAAAAGTCACTCTGTACAGAAAATATTTTGCATTTTTTTTTCTTCATGCTGAGAAATGAATTGTCTCAATTTGTGATGGCAAAGTACCTGATCTAATGTTTTTCTGGCTTTCTGTGTCTGCAGGTAGATCACCATAGTGTTTTTTATTTTATTGTTCATTTAAGTTTTGAGAATGACATAATGAAAGCTGATCATGTTTCAAGAGTATACCATGTCGACATAAATACATGTATTGTCAAATAGATGGGATTGTTATGCTCAGCGATATTGCATCCCTTTCCCAGACACAAGAAGTGTTGAGCAAGCTGTGTAGAGGGAAAAAATCCCTTTACTTCTTGCTGTTTGAAAGACAAATCACCAAAAAATTTGATAAAATTATAGCAATAAGAAGAAAACGTTATCTTTATATCACCATAATTAAAAAAAAAAAAAAATTAATAGCATACGTTTCAAGCAAAGTACACAAAGTGATTTTTTCTTCATTACACCATTTGTTCAACACCTCTTTTGTCTGGCAAATAGAAGTTATAGGCACAAGCATTTCCCATTGACAGAGAGCTGGTAAAGTTGTAATTTGACATAATTTATCCAGAATGAAGCCCAATTTCATGACTTACTTTCATTAATTTTATGTTGCATCTGTCAGAGAGCCAGTACAACAGGCCGTACTGCATGCATTTCCAGAGTCCCATGTACCTGACCACGGAAGGATCCAGACCTAAACAGTTTGGAATCCCCATCCACGGGAATAGATATTTCAGGTGAGATTTTTGTACCTAGTACCAGATACATGTCGTTGCTGTGCAGAACTTTGTGCTCAGATGTTCATGTAAACTTGGTGATCTTAACATTGGGACAACTGCCAACTGTAACTGAGTCAATACATTAATGTTTACAAATTGCAAACTGTATTCTTACTTACATTAAATTTAATGACTCCCAAATTTTACATCCTTTTGGTACTTCCTCAGGGCAGCAAGGACAAAAGCAAGATATAAATAGTATAGATGTTTGAAAGAAAATTAAAATAACAGCATTGATCAGTAGACAGTTTTTAAGCCATCTGTGTTGTGGCTATATTGTATCTCTCTAACTAGATCATCAATTCAAGTGAACTTGAAGGCTTGGATTTTTTTTTTTCCAGTTTGTTTGATTCTGTCTGCAGATTTAATACTTTGGCAGTATGGCAAAACTTGATGTAACACTTACTGGCAGACAACCTGGCAATTTGTGTGAATTGTCTTGTTTACCAGATTTTTGCTGTGACTGGAGAGAAACTGAATGTGAAAACACTCGCAGAACAAGTGAAAAAACACAAAAAAATACATTAGGTCTCTATCTCGGACAATGTAGTTTTCGTCTCCGCTCTTCAAACAATTGAAATGCAGGAATGTGTTGTATGATCACAATGCATTTAGGCCAATGCTCAAATTTTTACAAGATTTATATAGAAATTAGCAATAATTTCGTAAGCGTTCCTTTTAAGGAATTCATGTAGACTTCAAAGCAAAATAGAATTACACAAATGCAACCAAGACTGGCAAATGATGTCAGTAGATAATATTTTCAGTTGCATTTACATTTAGAATTCTCTTTACTGTTCAGAATTAATTGATAATTTTTAGCAGTTTCTCACAAGAGTAACTACATTGCATCAGTCCATGGACCTGTCGCAGCTGTTTTTTTTAAAGATGCCCAAGACTGTTATCATTCAGTTTCCTCTGCCTAATATTTTAACCAAGTGTGCAGAAGTTAGATTTTACTAACAATTCCTTTCTATAGTTGGCCTTAAAATTTTACATTATTGAACTTATCTTAGATTTAAAAAAAAAAAAGAATGACTGAGTTTGTTGTGGTAATTATATTTTCTTGACCCTAGGGCAGAGGAAGTTATTTAATTTTTAACGTGAATCTCAGAGCACAGAAGAGATGTAGCCAAATAAATTTTTCACCAAGTGAACTGTTTTTTTTTGTTCCTTTGACCCTAATGACTTTTTACCAATGTCATAAATAGCCTCTAATTTATTTCATCCTCTGTATGTGCTGTTGCATGTTATATGTTGTGTGGCTGTAAAACATTTCGGTTCTGTAGAACAGTTTGAGTCTTTGGAGGACGAGGCACTGTATAAAAAGGCTCACGTATATCCCAGAATGTTGACCCATGAACTTGGCCTTGTCTTGGGCCACAAGTTTGCCCGCCTCTTGGCTTTATCTCGTTACATTGGGTTGGGCACTTATGACTAAAACTTGTTGCTATGAGTGACAGACTTAAAATGAATTGAAACCCTACTGAACGTAGATGTACTCTGGATAATAAACGTAGTGAGCAGTATTAATGATTTAATTCAGGAAGAAAATGCCTGTCCTCTTCCAGCTGAAAACCCTGTTGGGTTTTACTGAAGTTTGTGTTCAACTATTGTCCTTTGTTAGTGTTATGGTTATTGTTATAACAATTCTATTGTTGTCATAAGATAGAGGTGAAGATGGGAAAGGTGGATGTGGCAAGTTTGAAATTTTGGTGGTCACGTGACGTTTATCAAGATGACTGTCACTCTAATGTGCGACCATTGATTTGCATCCAGTAATCAGATGTGTGAGTGGATCATCGAAGCAGAGAGCGAGACGGACATTGTTCGCATACAGGTTGACTTCAGCAACATAGAAGGCAAAGATATATACGCAGAGTGTAATAATGATTATGTGGATGTTTTTGATTGTAAGTATTTGCTTTTCTCTATTCCCTGAGTTTGCTTTGTTCTTATTCTCTTTCTGACAGTTTTGTGTACTTGTACGTGTGAATGTATGTTCAATATATATGTTGTGTCTTATTTGTTGTGAATGAAATTTTCCTCTGTTGAACAACTAAAATTGATCTCATCTAATCCTATTTTATATTATCGTATTATAATCTCCTGTGGTTTTTTTTTTTTTTTTCTGTTTTGTTTTTGTTTGTTGTGGAGATTCATATTTATTTTGACTACACGGATCTATGCTTTAAAAAAAGAAAATGTATGTCTTAATTTATGATAAAAAAAAACAAACAAACTTGAAGTGTAGACCATGTATCTTCATACTGAAAATTTGCTGTCAAAGACAAGATGGGACCCAAAAAAAAACAAAAAAACCAGACATCATTATGTAGACTTCTTTAGCAGGTTGTTTGTAATTAAATTCTTGTCTATTTTGTCTTTGCAGTTAGAAATGGTTACCCTTATTTCATTGGTCGCTTCTGTGCCTCAGACAAGGGTCAAGTCTACGACAGCACGGGGCCTAAAATGATTGTGAAGTTCCACTCTAACGAGAACTTTGAGTTTGGCGGTTTCCGAGCGTCATATCAGGCTGTAGGAGCAGGTATATGATCTGTGTCTGTGTCTGACATATCAGATTGTCACTTACGTGATTTATGATAGGTTTATTTTGTACCATTTCTGGTGTGTGACATGCCTGATCTGTAATATGTCTGATCTGTGATATGTCTGATTTGT
This sequence comes from Peronia verruculata, assembly GCA_038406235.1. Lineage (NCBI taxonomy): Eukaryota > Metazoa > Mollusca > Gastropoda > Systellommatophora > Onchidiidae > Peronia > Peronia verruculata. Next base: position 8,415 of record JBCAUA010107282.1, read on the forward strand.
GATGTGCCTGATTTGTAATATGTCTGATTTGTAATATGTCTGATTTGTGATATCTCTGATTTGTAATATGTCTGATTTGTAATATGTCTGACTTGTGATGAGTCTGATTTGTGATGTGTCTGATTTGTGATGTGTCTGGCTTATGACCTGTGTGTGATACATCTCATTTGTTAGCATCAGGCTTGTGATATATTAGTTTGTGTCTGATTTGTGACATGTCTGGTTTGTAATGCCAGCTCTATGACATGTCTGGTCCTTTTTGTCATTTCTGGTTTGTATTGTATCTGATCTGTGACATGTCTGATTTGTGACATGTCTGATTTGTGACATGTCTGATTGGTGATGTGTCTGATTTGTGACATGTCTGTCTGATTTGTGACATGTCTGATTTGTGACATGTCTGATTCGTGATGTGTCTGATTTGTGACATGTCTGATTTGTGACATGTCTGATTTGTGACATGTCAGGTTTGTGATGTGTCAGGTTTGTGACATGTCCTGGGTTCTGTTTTGAAACAGCAGATAAATGGCCAAGATTTTAGACAACTCTGACTCAAACATTTGCTCTTTTGATTTAGAAACATTCATGTTGTGGTGTAAATACGTGTATATCCATACAATGATCATTTTTTTCCCACAAGTTTTCTTGTTGCTCATGTTTTGAACACATCTCTTCATTGGTTATTTTATACCTCATGTGTCACAGCAGGGGAGGTCACTTGATTGTTGGTAACATAGCTCAATATTCTCTCAGCAGTAATCGTTGTCCAGTGTAAATATTGATATTTTCATTTCCCATCAGCCTCCTCCAGTGATGATGGTGGTGCCTCACGGTCGGTGGCTGTTGCTGTTCCTGTCAGTCTACTGGTTCTGGCCGTGATCGTCATCATTGTGATCTGTGTGATGTGCCGGTATCGGCACGCAAAGCGAGCGACAGCCCGAACGGTTGCAAGCAGCAGGGCCACCACCACCATCTCCGAACAGTGGAGAGTTCCCACTGCTCACAGCTCAACTGCACAGGCCTCAGATCATTTCCCGTTTGTCACTGATCATTACCCTCATCGAGAAGAAGGTGGCAGAATATATGGTCGAAACACAAGTCTTCAGGTGGCCTTGCCACCTTACAGAGGTCAGGCCGACCCTCAGCCAGCCCGGGGTAACACTTCTCCACCTGCGTACGATTCTCTTGACCACATCTCACCCCCTATGGATCACCTGGATGACCCAGTGACTCCGCCCCCATATGAAATGGTTGTCAAAGAGACTTCGGAAGCAGAGCCTTCCTATTTGTGAATATTTGTATATAAATTCAAGAAGAGATCCATAATCGCATACCAAAGTGATACATTCCTGCAAACTTTAGCCCTGTCACATAAAATTACCGCTGGCACACAATGACTTATGCATGCTGTATGTTCCCTAAACAAGAAGAAGTGGTTTCCCCTTGCAAGATTCGCACATCTCTCAGTGCTGATCATAATCCCAGCAGGCAGCGCATACAATTTCACAGCTCCAAGTGCCCTGATGTATTCATGTGCCATCCATAATAGGCCCATTACAGAAATTCGCAATGATATCATGTTATACACGTAGTTGGAACAGGTAGCCACAAGGTTCACATTAAGGGGGGGGGGGGCGCGTCCTGAAATGTGGATTTTGCCCAAAAAATGCGATTTTGAGCTTTTGATTTCTCTTAA
>JBCAUA010107293.1:0-10110 GCA_038406235.1 Peronia verruculata
GTGTGTGTGTGTGTGTGTGTGTGTGTGTGTGTGTGTGTGTGTGTGTGTGTGTGTGTGTGTGTGTGTGTGTGTGCTCAACTTTACAGACGTCTCTTATTGTGGTTGGTGTCCAAGGTCCTCAGATTTACATGCGTCTCAGAATGTGATTTGTGGTCTAGGACCTCAGCTTTACAGGTGCTTATTTGCTATGGCTGTTGGTCTGCTAAGACCTCAGCTTTACAAACGTCCTTATTGTGGTTGGCGACCCTCAGCTATCAGGTGTCCTTTATTATGATTGGTGGCCTAAGATCTTAGCTTTACAGGGTTGATAATCCTCTGCTTTATGGTGTCCCGTATTCACGGTATTGTAACTGGTAGCCTAGCACATCAGCTTTACAGGTTGTCTACGCACGACATAGGAAGAGATCAAGGAAAAGATGAAAGTGGAAGTAAAGATCCTCCTCATGATGTGAGCTGCTTCCGGTGTTAGATTTACTTTATCACATAATTCCAACCTCTCTACATAGCTCCAACCCCAATGCATTGCAGCAAAATTTGGAGAGCCTCTTGGCGCACCCATAGAAAAAGTAGACCATCGCCATCAGCACAGTGGGGAACTTCCCATTAGTTCATTTCATTTTATGAATAATTTCCTACAGCAAACCATAATTATTCATTTGCGATTCAAAAATATGCCCATCGTAAGGTGTCTTGCGATTCCAGTTGATCCTATGTAAGGGGAGCAACCCCAAAAATTATTCGACATTCTACTGTGATAGTGTGCTTAAAGAGAAACTTTACCTTGTTCATCAGCACAATTACTTCCCTTTATATGGAGGAACACGTACCGTAAGTGTTGCTGCACAAACCTGGGAGCTCCGTGGCTGAGAAGTTAGGCGTCTGCTTCTCGGCGAAAAACTTACGTCGTGGAGGATGGGAAAGATCTACCTGCAATTTTTTTTTTTCTAAATTTATTTATTTACTTTTTTTGTTTTGTTTTGTTTTGTTTTCAGTGACTCAACAGTTTTCTGGATTCTTGGGTAGGGAAGATGAAGGTCGAGTCTAATTAGACAACAACGAATATATTTCGGAGATGCTGTGTGTATGATAAGCACGTTAAAGAACCCTTGGCAGTAAAAAAAATATAAAAAATCAGCCGATGTAGAGTAGACGGAGATGCCGATGACCGGGCAAATTTTCCAAATTTCTACCCCAGAAAACTGTTTACACCAAACTGGCCACCCACTTAGATGTGAAACCGAGATACACACATTAAAGAAAAAAAAAATGTCTTGCAAAAAGAAGGAAAACAACTTTTTATTTATTTATTTATTTTTTAATTTGAATGTTAATCAAAAATAATTTGACAGAAATATTCTGACACAAGGAAAACATGTTTCTCAAATAGTGCAGATTTTTAGAATATTTCATGACGAAGTTTTCAAGAAAGAAACAAACCGAACAAAAATGTAACTAGGATTCCCCCTCTTCACTATTCTAGTTCAACAAACCCTTTTTAGTTTTCGTCTAGTACCGGTAGTCCTGAAGGAAAGTTACAGGGGTGGTGAAGAAAACAAAAAGAAAGAAAGACAGAAAGATAGAAAATCAAAAGAAAGAGGGGGAGAAAAGGCCTTCTACATTATGTACCTCCATCTTTCTATCGTTGTCCTCGAATTTCTCCCTTTATTAAAATGTATATTTCAAAGTTAATGAAGAGCTTCGAATGCAATGATAAACACTCTAATCAACGAAGACTAGATTTAGATCTACAATGCAATGAGAGAAAACTAGCTGGCTCCATTGATCTAATATAACTACATGTATTTCAGTAAGTTGTAATGAGGTCGGACTTAGCCTACATTTTAAACTCAAAGTTCGTTGATGATCCTAATGGATTCAGTTATTATGGCCCTTTCAGAATAACGTAAAACTTTATGAGTTTTTTGTTGTTTTTTTTTTGTTTTTGTTTTGTAATTTTTTGTTAGTTTTTTGTTTGTTTGTTTGTTTGTTTGTTTCATTTTGTTTTTGTTTTGCTTTTGTTTTTTGTTTGTTTGTTTGTTGTTGTTGCTGTTGTTATTTTGCTTTAGTTTTTTTTTTTTTTTTTAGAAACACAGATCTTTCTGCAAAAATGTTGTGTACAAAATTTCATATGGCTTTCATGCAATGGCTTTCGAGTATAGTTGCAGATTTATAGTATAGCAGACAGATCTTACAAAGTGATTGAATGGGCCCCACAAGCTGTTCCTGGTCTTAACCTTAGAGATGTAAATAGAATTTTGCAAAATGTGTATATCACTCACTTTTTTTAAAAGATATCACTGACTAACTGACATCTGTTCTGGAATTGATTTTGTTCTGAATCATCCGATAATCACGTGATGTTAGTCTAGTAAACACTCCCTCTATTTTTAACTCCAGAGTTGTCATATAATAGAGGACCTCTATTCATTTTGCGGAACTCGCTGCTCTGTAACCAATTCATACAATATGACATATTATTTTACAACTTGTTTTTTAGTCATAAGAAAAACTAATTTTTTCAAGGATTTTAATTGAAAAGACCTGAATATTGTGTAGCATTGTTTACAATCCGATTTGATCTACCATGTAACTACATCTCTATTGGCAATTGCTAAATCGCCTTGCTACAACTATCTGTTGATAATATCTGCCATGTAAATCATAAGAAAGCAAGTGAGGAAACCAAATCTGATATAATTAAAGAAAGTAAGCCTAGATACAGGTTACAAGTTTCTTCCCTGGCAAGGTTTGCGAAGATCAAGCGAAATAATTAATCAAGGCTCAAGAATTGGCTCAATAATTATTAAGTTATCTCCCTTGTTTCACTCTGAAATTTTTGTCCTTCAGTCATCGGACAAAACTTATATTTGAAAGCAGAAAAATGATTTCAAATTTTGTCTCAGTTAATTATTACAAATAACACTTGTAAATATTTCAAATTAAAAAATAAAAGACGATAGAGTAACGGAAAATACTCAACAATTATTATATAATTTATAGAGCCCCTTCATTACTAGCAGGGGCTGTAGCTCAAGTGGTAGAGCGCTCGCTTAGCATGTGAGAGGTACCGGGATCGATACCCGGCAGCTCCATCTGATTTTTTTTTTTTTTTCCCCTTTCTTTTTTTTGCCAAGGGGGAAAACATTTATCATTTTTATAAGTCTATTTTATTACATGTACTACTTTATTAGTTACATGTTATTACGTTCACTCTCCACACACGTTTCTAGACAACGCCACTGACCAATATCTTTTTTTTTTTTTATGGGTAATCCCAGGTAACCAGAAATAACTGAGAAGCGGCAGATTTGCTGATGATCATTGGGCAGCTTTGCTTAATCTCCATGATCATGTTGTTATTCGGGTGTCAAATAATTATTAAATCTACCTTTATTCCTTCCATTTTATCGATTCACCGTTTATTATTAATCTTATCTCAGAAGGGAGAAGGAACAGGGGATCTCGGTGAAGCTGGCTGAGATAACACGTCAGAACAAAAGTACAAGTCTGAGCCAAGTAAACATAAAAAAAAAAAATGTCTTTGTGGGTGCCTATTGAGATACAACTGCACAGGATACAAATTGTAACTATCCAGGTCATAATAAATTGATAAAACTCGTCCGCTGGTCAGGCCTTTCAATGATTGATGACGACCAAGAGACATGTCGCGCTGTTTCCCGCCACTCGCCACACTGGGGAACTCTTCTGTGTGCTGGGTACGATACTGACCTCGTTCTCAACAATATGGCAGAGTTTATCTTGTGAGTGCAAACAGAAAAAACCAACACGATGGGTCTTTCGGAGGAAGACGAAGAGAATATTCAACAGAGATTTGATGAAATATGCCTAGATCTAAATATGGACTCCACTGCGAAGGAGGAGGCATGGCAGAACTATCAGAAGATCCAAACCAATTTCACCCTAGAGGTAGGTGCACCCCTTTCTTCAATTTCTGCATTATTTACTATTTCCGCATCGAAAATGTCGATGAATTTGTCTGGACCTCTTAAAACTGCAGATTTTCAGTTATAAGGTCGGATTTGGAGCTTGCAGTTCTTACATAATTGATCAGATCACTGGTTGCATCGCAAATTGTCATGATAATAGGCCGGTGATTGTAGTAACGTCTTTCAAATGTTTTTCCTGTTTATTCTTGCAGCCATGTGAAGATTTCCTCCTGAATTCTCATTCCAAATCGATATTCAGTCCGACAATGGTCACAATGCCTTCTTAAAAGTATTATCATAGTACACGGAAACAGATAAAATTACCCAAAGCAGAAACTTCAAATTGTAAAGAATGGGACCAGTTTTCGCTGCATTAAGCACAGTAGTAGTAGATCTAGAGTCTAGTAGTCTAGTCTAGATCTAGATCTAGTAATACTCACACTGTACTAGTGAGAGAAAACAGACCAAATATCAACAAAAATATAGGCATTAAAGCAGTTATGAAGTAGATATCGAGATCTAGATCTAAGCATTTCGGTTACTTTGGGAAGATGCAGACCTGCTTATCATCCCGCATTTTGACTCAGTATCCTGCCTTCCCACCTAGTGAATAAAAATTCAGACATTCGAATACCCACTAGATTCTAGATCTAAATCTAGATCTAGTTCTGGCACTTTTTCGTTTGTCACCCTCTCGTCGGACCTACATGTTAGCGTTAGGGTGGCCTTGAGCTGGTCGAGTGTCTCATGCATGTTAGCGTTAGGGAGGATTGTCACCCCCTCGTCGAACCTAAGCCTACATGTTAGCGTGAAGGTGGACTTGCACTGGTCAAGGGTCCTAGCAGGTTAAGCCAGCCGAGTAGTTCTATTATTTGGTATATAGTCTACTGAACATGGGGTAACAAACGAAAAAGCGCCCTAGTTTTTCCATATTTTTTTTGCTTTGATGTCATTCTGAATGCTGCTGGAATACAGTGTTCATTCACAGTCCAGCAAGAAAACTGCGTTCTCCCATTTGTTTGCTATGGGCAGTGGTCCTGCTTGCCGCCATTGCCAAGGCCTGGGCCCGTATTTATAAATGTATCGTAAGCTTGTCATCACCGTAAGACAACCGTATCGCGCGACAGTTCGCTTAAAACACCGTATTTCTAACACACAATTAGGCTCGAGCTCTGTTACAACTTCGGTTCTAACTTACGGCTGGTCAAGGGGTGTGGGAAGGGTGTCATAAGCAAGTCAGCTGCATGAGGAAAGGTGGCCCTTTCAAGTGAGATGCTGGAAACATAAGAATATAGATTCTAATTATAATGGACATCAACGAATTTTACACAACCCGACGGTTGTTGTTTTTGATAGTAGCTCAGATTCATTTAAACAACAGAAATGAAATAAAATCAAATCATCAACCAAACTAAAAATTTTTTAAAAAACAATATGCGGTTTTCTGACGACCTAAAGCCTCTGGCCGTCTCCTTGCACTTTTATATTAATGTCAAAGATTACTTTATGAAGTAAAATGTATGGAAACATTTAAAAAATTAGATCTACCACATGAAAATAGGATCTCGTTTGTCAATGTCTCACTGTCCGTTTCGTTTTGCTCCTAAGTCCTATGTATATGTTTTTCTACAGTAGCATCTCATATGTTTTCTACTTGCACATTTACAACCCAGATACTTTAGCTTTCTTTCTTTCTGTCTTTCTTTTGTTTTCTTTCTTTCTTTTTTTTTTTTTTTTTTGTTTAACCTCCTTGGTTTAAACCAGCCATGTTTTCTTTTCATCCTCTTTGCATTCTCGCCTTCCTTCTATCAAATCATGCACTGATTAGCATCAAACCCAATGTGTGGTGAATTTCAGTAGGCCCTCATTAAGTCACCTTCTCGTATCATCTACTGTTACCATTTATTTAAAATTATTTTTCCCCTTGTAATTAAATAATTGATATTACTAAATAAATGTTTTACAATTTGGAAGGCATCTACTTTTAAGAGGCTTTAAATTTATTAAGTCTATCACTCAAAACCAAGGAGTTTTTATCCTAAATTCACTACCTACCTTGCTTGTGTGTGTGTGGGGGGGTATTTTATTGTATGCGCGCTTCTTCTCGAGTCCCGCGGACTCCCATTGCAGACGCCTTGACTGATTCGGTCCATCGTGTCTGGCTCGCAGCGCGCACAGCAGCACCTATTGCACAATCTTACATGCGCAGTTGCATTTAGCCCAAACACCCCTTCTGACAAGTGTAGCTAGTAGTGGTCTAATTAAGTGATTATAATTACCGCGGAAAGGACCTGTTGTAACTACATGAGAACTAGCGTAAGGAGTACTCATAACTCGGGCCAGCTACAACAGGATTTATAAATACGGCCCCTTGTGTCTGTAGGCCAACAGTACATGATGTAACCTAGTCTGGACATGTGATGTAGTGTTGTGTTACACCCCACCCATCCCACCCACATACTAAGTGGTCGTACACGTGCGTCTGTCATTCATGATCTGATCATCACGTGACCCACGATCGCTCGTGTAGTAGTTCTGTTACATGGTGTCTCATCCTGCCCTATGTTTTATGTTTTTATTTTCTGTCTTGTTGCCAACCACGATGTAAATGGTATAAATTCATCCTGGGATTTTTCACTCAAAAGTCTTGTCGGATGCTGACGACCTGTTATGAATATGTCTTTACATGCGCATACGTAATCGGACCAAAGAGGACGGACTGTCCATTACGTGCATCATCATGTAAGCCTGCTGGTGTTATCTGCTTACTTTATGTGAGAGGGATGGGGGAAAAAAGTCTAGTCTCGGCGATTCCAACATAATTTTGGTGTGAAATTTGACTGGTTTGTCATTCTGTTTGAAATTTCCCTGCCGCAATCGTGACGGAGGTTGTCTCACTCACCGGTTATTTTCTGTGAATTTCCTAAACTTGTGTGAATAATGCAAGCAAAATGCACTAGATCTATACTTGAATTAAAGTTAAACTGCTCGTCGTGTTATGAATCTGCAAAGAATGTAAGAAATCCAGATCTAATTATTAAAACACTTCTTTTTTGGTGGGCTGCCATCGGTCAGTACAATGACATTTGTGATCTAGTAAGAGAAAGGAACCTCATTGACAAATCAAATGAAAGTTCAGTGATACCTAGCCCGGTGTGTGACGGCGTGTTTTTGAAGCAGCTACGCAGCGTGTTGGACAGTGGTACGAGATTGTTCAGTCTGCCTCGTCGATCGCCATTGCACTCGCACTGTCTTGTTCACTTGCTTTTGAACTCGTAGAGTCTATGAAAATGACCCAGAGTGTAGTTAGGAATCAGGCTTTGATATCAAATTAGATCTAGATTTGGATGACGGGCAAAATGCCAATAAATCTTACATATATGTATAATAGATCTGTATAAGATGTATCATGAACTGAAATGTGATTTAGCCTAGATCTAACCCCGGTTCAATGCAGTTCAACTTTCAATCAAGCCGCAGATCTAAGTCAAATGCCTTGAGTAAGAAAGCACAGTCAAGCAGATAGGGCCCACTTTTTAGATGAAAATGAAGGGTGTTTATTTCTACTATTTTACTCTTCAAAAGCTTATGATATTTAATGTCCTCCTTTTTTTTGTTTTGTTTCCCCTTTCTCTCTCTCTCTCGATTTCTGCTTCTTTTTATATCGCACTGGGTATTAAAATAGATCGATGATAATAAAGACAGATACAGTAGATAAATTATTTATTATTCATTTGAATTTAACAAAAGGGGCACAGTACTTCAAAAAGAAATTGACTATGTTGTTTCTCTGCAACCACTGAATTTCTGCCGAGAGGTCAGAAAAATGTAAACACACTAGGCTGCCACAGTGTGCAAGAAGTTGAACACTCGCACAAAGATGGTTGCTGATAAATGTCTGCACAAAAGGGTTAAACTACACAGAGAAGACTATTGGGAAACTCAAAAGTGTTTAAAACTTAAACTTTAATGGAAAACCTTGAAACTGGAACAGCGGAAAAAAAAGTTCAAGCAAAAATTTTTTTTTTTCACTTGATGGTATGCCTATCTATCATTCAAATTTACAAAAGAAGCAAAGTGAAAATTAACAATGTTCATTTGATTTTCTATAGAAGCAGAAGAATTTGGGCAGAATTCTTTTCTACTTTTAGATGTTTGTTAGCTGTATTTCAGCTTGAGATGTCAGCATGAAAGCAATAAAGATATCACTACCTTTTCTTCTTATCAATTTCATTTATCCCCAAAAGTATTAGTGAAATTTTAGCCATTTTCTGGAGGTTTGGTCACATTCTTACCTTGGAAAGTGATTTAGAGAGAAAAAAATCAACACAAGAAAACCACAGCACTCTATGCATAACATGATAACATATTCTAGAGAGCGAAACAACTGGTATCACTCATGTGCAGTCACAAAAAAAAAACAACCTGATGTGAACCTAGAAACACTAGGTAGCAAAAACTGGTTCATGGTGAAAACTGGTTCCTTGTGGATAATTAACAGAAGCAGCCCTTTCTGGTGCATTAGGCCATTAACTTGCTCAGTGAAATTTGGATTGTTTGAGAATTTTTGATGCTGAGCAATGAAATACTCTAGAATGTCCAATTAATTGAGAGTAAAATAAATTTAGATTTCTTTAAAATTAGATCAGATTGGACTCATGCTGAGCTCTTATGATCATATGCTAGTTGAAATTGTATCAGATTGTAAATAGTGGTGCAAAGTACAGGGTCTTTGCAATTCAGATGCATGATTGTTGATCCATTTTTTTTTTTTTTTCCATCCCTATCCCTAATTATTATTTGCTTAAAAAATTAGCTATGGTGATTTAGAATTTTCCATTACACAGAGCAGTGTTTTCAGTTCTTTGTCGTTCATTATATGTCAGCTCAAATTGACAACTTGGCTCAAATTAAAATTAACAAATTCACTTAGCCAGTATTCTGTTTTCTCTTGCCAGCTTTGGCACAAGTGCCTTTGAATATAAGAGTGTATTATAAGAATTACACAGGTGAAGCTGAACAAACATGTTAGCTTACTGTGCATCTAATCGCCATTAATCAGTGTGTTTGACATTTGAGAAAAATTAAGTTGAAAAAAAAAAAAAAGTTGGTAATGAATTATCTTAGAATTCAGCAATTTGTTGAAACTACTTTAGGTTCTCACAAGGAAAAAAGCTAGCAAACTGTTCCATTTTTTTTTTTTTTTGCCATCTTGTTTACAAGTGTCAAACCATGTCTGCTGCGAGCTTTAATTTACCAGTGACAGAATTTTGGTTTATTAAATTATTATCTCTATGACTGTCCAGAGCCCACAAATATCATGGTTAATGCACTGAAAGCAGATATGTGTCTGCTTGAACTCTCAGGATCCTGAACTGCACTTTACTTTTTACATCATTTGGCGACTCAAGTGCTATATATGTCATTTTGTTTGCTGAACAGGGGGACCAGATCCACTGGCTGGCTTGTGCGCTGTATGAAGCATGCAGGCGAACATCAATGCCCACAGTGGGCAGAGGAACCATGGAAGGCAACTGCGTCTCCTTGACACGCTTGCTAAGATCTTCCAAATTCAGGTAGCTCTTTGCACCATCTCCGATAAACAAACACACTGTGCCTGGCTTTTTTTTTTTTTTTTACAATGGCAGAATTTTATTGTATTTTCTATTCGAATGCAGAAGTTATAAACATTTATTAACATTAAATAATTTGAGTTACTGAAGTATTTATATATATATGTACATATGTCATGCAATGGGGTAAAACGTGTCTCTTGACTTTGATAAGAAAACAATTTTGTTAGGACTTTTCTGTACTGAGATATATAATTATATGTTCATGTTTAGAGTTAACTCCTTTGATCTGATGGTCAATAAAATCATTTTTTCATAATGGAGCTTCATGTATGTCAGACTCATTTTGACTGCTGCATGATGTGACACAAAGACAGGATTTCCCAGATTTAAAAAAAAGCTGGGTGGAAAGACAAAAATCTAGCGTGATGGAAATTTGATAGATGATAAGATAATGGTCTCCACCTATAGGCTTGGAGTGGCAGATTGAAAAAGGCCTTGTATGGCGTAATGTAGTTGTGGGGGGGGGGGGGGGGGGGGGGGGGGGGGGGGGGGGGGGGGGGGGGGGGGGGGGGGGGGGGGGGGGGGGG
>JBCAUA010107304.1:0-7500 GCA_038406235.1 Peronia verruculata
TTAAAATCCTTCTTGGTCAGGGTGGCCTAATTTTCACATCTTAATTTTGTGAGGGGGGGGGGGGGGGGAGATCAAGATTTTCGACTGGCTATTTTCAGGATGATCTGGTGCTTGGGAAAGACTGCTGTTTTTCTTGCTGGCAAAGCTGAGATTAAAAATCATGGAGAGAATCACACTGCGCCATCCTTTATAATACAGTCGTGTGCACAGTAATGTGAATTTATGGTACCATTCTTTCATTCACGCCTTTATTTCTGGAGTGCCACTTTAAGCCCAGTTTTAACGGGATAACCGAAAATGAATTAATCTCTTTCGAAAACTGACGTGAGCTGTTGGTCAAACACATTATTTAGGCCTTTTTTAACGGAAAACCATCACATATTTTTCGTTCTGGTAATGCTGCGGCATACAAACCACCACTGGGGCAATTGCAGTGGAAGTTTTAGTTTTCCGTTTTGTGCTAATCTCAATTTAAAACAGATCCCGGAAGTGCGAGAGCATGTGATTTAGTGCAATGATCCCACAAAGATTAATCCATCAACTATGTCAGCCAGACAGTTTTTGGGTGTATTTGATCGCGATCTCAATAGTTTATCTCCAACACAAATATTTGCGCAATATTTGAAGTCCGGAAACCGAGACTACATGTTAATATTCAGTGTATTAATTGTTTAAAAAAAAAGTCAATGAATACAAAACTTGATGCTCTAAAACAAAACAACAACAACAAAAGCACCAATGACAACAACAACAACAATATATCTGTACACCAAAGGACAGTCTGATGCCTTCATTCCCATTCGGAAATGATCATGCATAAAAGTGATATATCTTCTTGTCACAACGTGCTTCTGTACAAGCCTATGTTTCACCAGCTACTACGATCACGTTCAAATACTGAAGCAGCCATACGTAAAAAGAGATATTTCTATCTACAGAGAAAGAAAACAACCAAAGTGGGGCGGGGGGGGGGGGGTTAATTTAAGGCATTAATGATGAAAAAAAAAAACAAACCAATAATCGTAGATTTCAATCGAAAAGGAAATACTGAAGGCGCCATTTGCACTTCAATGTGAAAGTTTGGTCCAAAGAGATTTGTAAGAGCGGAAACTGTTATGTATGACGTCATACATACAGATTTCTCAAAACAACATTAAACTCTGAACAGCAGATAGCATCTCTTTTTCACTGGCGACACAATGGAGCTTAATCAGACTCTGGCTCAAATTCTGTTACGGCATGATATTACATGAAGAGTGCATATTCCACATCGAAGACCTTCTTTCCTCTAGGTTCGGCATATGGGACAGAACCGAACACCCATTGGGTTTGGTCTCTCTCTCTCTCTCTCTCTCTCTCTCTCTCTCTCTCTCTCTGTGTCTCTCTGCGTCACTAGGAACTAGACGCTGGCTGCCCCACCAGTTGTGAAAAATTACGAGAATGTGGAGGAACGAAAATGGGGTTTTCGCCCTTGAAAAGGACTCTGAGTGGATGGGCAGAAGGGAGAAATGGCGAGAGAGGACATTACCCACACACACACAAACAGGTTCCTGTGGGAGAAAAGACTAGAAAGAATGATTCACTCGTTTGAACGGGAGGAAAGAGGCGCTTAATTCAGTGGAACAAAAGTTGTGCGCCACATTGCCAGGGTTTCCTAAAGAGATTATTTTCCTCAACATTGTGTTTCGATTGGGGACACAATTCGATTGTGAGCAGGGGTTGAGTTTGGTGCCTGAGAGAGTGGGGGAATCTTTGAAGAAGATGGGGCGATGAGAAATCAGAGTTTTCGGGCATGCGCTACAACCAACATCCCTGCTTAAAACAGCAGGCTATCATTGCTACAGAATGAGGAATTTTTTAAATCAGCGAAATTATTTGAGATAATTAAGCAGATGAGATATAAACCACCAGAAAACCGTTGAAATAATCACCCACAGAAGGTTAAAGGATGCCATCGAATCGTAAACCGTAAGCATCATAAAGAAGATCGAGAAAATCTTTAATTTCTCTCTGTCTGATAGAAGCTCAATAGAACAAATCTTATAGAATATCACGAAAATATTCTTTTTCAATGGTCGTTTGTGCATCATTAGGCTTAGCACAGTGAAGAGGTTTGGCTGATTTTGGAAAATTGCCCGGACGTCTGAATCTCCATGAAAGCTCATTACGATTTGGATATACTTGTATATAGACAAAGTTAAGCCACTTACTAAGTCTCAGGAATAAAAATGAAAAGGGCACGATATGAGAGGAGAAATATTCACACAAAGACAGGGCAACTGAACAAGGACTACAGGAACAACAAAAGAATGTCTAAAACGGAATGGGCCGGTGAGATCAGAGACCGGACCAGACTAAAGGAAAAGTCAAAAGAGAACCAAAATCTAAAAGTATAAGTAGACATGTTCTAGAGTGAAGAAGACAAATAAGAATATGGGCACGCAGCCAGTGACAAAGCACACATTCACAACTTTGGCAAAGAGAAAGAGGTGGACAGTGGCTAAGGGGATAGACAGACGGAAAGGTGAACAGACAATTACGGATGGAAAAAAAGACGAAAAATATCGACAAAAGAAGGTGCCCGCCACTCGCTTGTCCCGGGGGCGGAACAGCAAAAACCGTAATGGATTTCTCGTCTCTGAGAATCAAGTGGACACGGGTCAGAGTTTGGCCACTACAAAGCTTTATTCAGCATCGGTCGGAGAAAAGGTTTAGAACAGGAAAGTACTACAACCCCCTCCCCCCACCCCACCCTCTTACCTCACCACCCCTCCCCTACCCTCGCCTCCAACCTTAACTAGCGGAGCAATACATAAACTTTCTCCATATTTGAATTTGATGGCCAATTCTTTGATATTGTTGTGATTTCAATGCGCCTAGTTGCTTTAAAAAAAGATTCATTAATGCACTGTATATCTCATTTTCGTTGTCATTCATCGGAGTGAGCATACCATCAGTTAGCTTTGACTGTTGGGCACCTTGATAACAATGGCTTTTATTGATTTCAGATATAAACTAAGAGACACAATGTCGAATCTACAAACACTAACGTTACAGGGGAAGAAACGCGACGTTCAGACCAACAAGCGAATCGTCCAAGATGACCTGTGAACCCTTTGGTTATCACTCATCACTGTCCCCCATTTTAAGAGAAAAAGAAAAGAAACGAGAAAAACAATACTTCTAAAAATAAAAAAATAACTAACTAACTAACTAACTAAATAAATAAATAAATAAATAAGACCCACGCAATGGAATAACACTATTGTCGATACCGCTCAAGTCAGATTTTCGTCTAAATGCAGGGTGTGACCCAAAAACATGAATAAATTAATAAATAAAACATACAAAAATAAAAAAAAAAAAATAAAAAACAAAAACAAAATGAAACAAAAAAAAATAATAATAATAATAATAATAATAAAATAAAATAAAAAATGTGTCTTTCGCAGCAAAATTATTTGATTTCTTCTTCTTCTTCTTCTTCTTCTTCTTTTCAAGCACATTCGATTTATGATGGCTATGTTGCAAAGCTTGCTGGCAATTCTAAAGGAGGACAGCGGGAAAGAATGGAACACATTTGACAAAAAGATGATGTTCGTGCTCAGAGATTGATAATAATCACAACTCACGGTCGGAGAGGGATGAAAATTTAAAAAGTGCAAATGAAGTTCATAAAGTGCAGACTGAGAACTCCCGCTCGTTGTCCAAAGATATATTTCGTTAAAGTCATTCATCTGGAAGAGACAATTCGAACTAGAGTGTGATTTGAGACGAATAAATGAATATATGATTAGCAGTTGTCACAACGGCATTGGCTTCGGTGTAATCCTCAAAAGTACCCATGACGGTTCACAAGCAACCATGGGTTGTTTTTTTCTTGGACCAGAAAAAGACAATAATGATGGTTAGAATGATGATGAACCACCGCTATCAAGTTCTTTATAGATTTCTGTGTTATTTGTTCTTCTTGAATTGTTTTATTAGTTACAGTTATATTGTATTTTTATAGAATGATGATATCGATAATAATGATGGTTGTCGCGACAAAGAACCAAGCGATTCGAAAATCTGACTAGCAACATCGCTTTAGTCTCTTAAAAGAAAAAAAAAAAAAGTTGTGCAGTCTGTTGTTTGTAACCTTTATTGTGTTGAGTAAGATCTGTCTCAAATTTTAAGGCTTTTGTTTAAAACTATCATAATGAAGATATGGATGTAGAGGAAAGTGAAGAAGGAGAAGAAGAAATATGAAGAAGAATGGGAAGAAGAAAATGAAAAAGATGAAGCAGAAGAAGAAAAGATGATGATGATGATTTTTTTTCAATTTTAATCTTTTAAAAAAAATTATTATATTGTTTTTCCATTTTAAAAAAAAATATATATATATATATATATATATTTGTCCTTATTTTATTTTTATTTTGGTTTTATGTTGTTTACATTTTCTATTTCTTTCTTTTTTTCTTTATTAATTATTTTATTTTTATTTGTTATTTTATTATAGTTTTTTTCCACCCTTTCAATTTTTACTTATTTATTTACTTTTTTTTTTCTCATCCTCTATCCCCATTTATTAATGCATTTGTGAATTTATGTGTGTGTGTGTGTGTGTGTGTGTGTGTGTGTGTGTGTGTGTGTGTGTTTATTTTTCTCTATTCCAATACCGGTCGACGGTCTCTGGTTTTTTTTTTTTTTTATAGACACTTCTACATAATGATAATGATGATAATGGTGGTGGTGATGATATTATTAGCAACTGTCACATCGGCTTCGGTGTATGCCACAAAATACCCCTGGATGGTCCACAAGCAAACATAATTCAGAGTGTCTCTCCTACACAATAAGCAAGACATTCGACAGCAATACCTTACATTTTTATATGTTTACTTTGTTGCCTTGAGAAAGAACTAATTGGTTTGAAAATGTGGCAGTTACTATTAACACCAGTATCAATTTCTTTGTATATGTTATTTGTTTTTTTGTTTTTTTTCCTAATTATTTAGTTGGTTGCCGGTGGGAGAGTCTTAATATATTCTATTAAAGAACGATAATGATGATGATGAGGTTGAGGAAGAAAAGGGAATGAAGAGTTAGAATGTACAATGAATGAGAAACCATACCAGAGTAGAAAAATATACTGGTGACCAACCTCTATGACTTGTTTGGCACTAGGCAATGGAAAGAAAGCATAGGCCGACTGTGTTTTCAGATAAATTTGAGTGTGATAAGACTAGTGATGTCCGGGGGAACGCGAATGATAACGTTAACAGTAAATCATCTTACAGTACTCCTGAGTTCTAAATAGCAATAGTCCTATGTGCCGGCCAAAGAAGTGTATCTATTCTGCAGGATGTTTTGCAGGCCTAATGATGCTATCTAATATAATGAGCGAGTTGGACACTCACCCAGACTGACTGCCTTTGCCATGTCCAAACTTCAGTGTAAAGAGTTCGACTGAAATTTTGGTTAAATACCGTACTTCAAGAAAGGAAAAAAGGTAAGATTTCAAAAAGTCTTGAGAGACCAGTTTGCATGATTTCCTTAAACTCCATAGATTCAAGAACCATTTGTAAAACCAAAGAAGACATTGGTTTTAAAAAATCCATAATACTGCATTGTCTTGCCAGACCAGGTAATAAATACAAATATCTGATAGGAGATGGAAAGATCCAGCGTTTGATAGGAACCTAAAAAAAAGTCAGACTTTCATCAAACACCCACGATTGTTTAGAAAGACCTAAATAAGAACCAGGCGACATCCCAGTGTTAAAAATACCTCGTTAAAGCACTGATACCATTAATCAATCAAACTAAGAGAGGGAGAAAAAGCCAACTTAAAGTCACAGAGCAAAGAGCAGCTGCTCCCGGGTCTTTAAGTCTCAGAGATCTATTTATAACCTAACAGGCTGTCACTATTGGAGGCCCGACATAGGACCCGTGTTTCGATTCGGGATCTGGAATTCGCTACATCTCAGAGTCAACATCTCCCGGCTAAGCACTTCAAATTAAGTTCCCAATCTGAAAACTCTCCCTACCCCAGCTTTCTCTTGTTCCTCTTTTACTCTCTTCCTGCCCGTATTGGCGCATCCTTTGGTCCCGTCAACATGGCTCTCTTATCTGTGCCCTCAGCACAAAACGTCTCCAATGTAGATGGAAAACGTTCGACATAAATCATAGAATATACGATTATTATAAATCAGTTTTCTATTTACGTCGTAGACTAAGAACGTGATGGGAATAAGAGCAGGCTCTGATGCGCCAATTTTGGCAAATATTTTCAGATAAATATGTTCCAGAGAAAGCGTAAGGTTCCCTAGCAGATAATCAAATGTAGCAAGTGAGTGACTGAAATTTGTGAGGAATGGTGTGAAAATACACTGGGGTATTTGTGAGGCACTAACTGAAATGACTTAAGAATTGATTACTTAACTCTTCTTCTCCTGTCTCTGTTTACTCTCTCTCTCTCTCTTATTTTCATTTTCACTCTCCCTCCCAACTGAATAGACTTTATGATCTGTGAAATCATATTGTAAAGTTCTGGTAGTTATGGCCTGTCTCCTCTTCAGTCCAATAGACTTCCCGTCAAACAGTAATCTTGGAGTGTGCTGTCTTAGTTTTTCTTCTGATAAATGTTAGAGAGATATCATGGTCGAGTATGGTGTACTATACCTTTCATCATTTCTCTAAACTTCAATCAAAGTTTTCGAACTAACATCTTCACACTGCCTTACGCTATCCAAACACTGCTAGCAGCGACGATAGGGAGGAGCAAGGAAATCCTTCTGAACTAATACTACGCCTATAAATAGACTTTTTTGGGATTCCATCCCCATAAGTGAAGAAAGATCGATGGACAGCTAAATAATAACAGGGAGAACGAAGGACCTTCGTAGTACCACATATCTCTGTTTGGCATCTCATTACATGAATGGCTTGAAGTCCTGGATATGGAAAGACTAGGATGTGGGGGGAAAATGACCAAAAAATGAAAGAAGATGGAAGGAAAGTTTTCGTAGTCCCTTGCCATTGGTGCAAAAACTTTTCCCTAAGTTAATATCAAAGATCCAGTCTCGCCCACCCAAATACCGCTCCCCGGGCGATGCCCAGTCAAGTTAGGGGACTCGCTGATTCTTGTCTGTTGTGCCGGGTATTATCTATGAGCAAACGGACGACAGACAGTGAAATTGTTATCATTATGCAGGAGTTTACCGAAGCAATGAGAAGTTTGGGAGCTGAAGAGACGCCAAGTTTACGCAAACTGGAGGCACTGCCGGCTCGTCCATCTCCATTCCGGCTATTCTCCTGTTTTGGGCCGGGACGAGTGCCAGACTATGTCTCTCCGGGGACAAGGGAGGAGAAACTCTTCAAACCTGAGTTCACATCGGAGGTGAAAGAGAGACGCATGCCTGACGTGTAAATATTAGATTCCTGAATTCAGCGCTCCAATCAATCAGGCGGATATTGGGTGGTTCTTTAGCGCCTGATTTCTGCAGACGAGCC
>JBCAUA010107304.1:12500-23571 GCA_038406235.1 Peronia verruculata
AAAAAAAGAAGAAAAAAAAAAAAAAGAGAGAGAGAGAGACAGAGAGAGAATGAAAGAAAACATAATTTAAAAAAACGAAAGACAGCAAAGGATAGAAAGTAGAAAGAAAGAAAGAGAGTGAACGAAAGAGAGAAAGAAAGAGAAACGACATGCAGATAGCCACACAGACCAGGTGGCAGACAGACATACACAGATGATCATCGAAACAAACTGACCAACAGACATGAAGACCGGAAGGGGCATTAAACATTTTCTAGGAACTTAAAAGACAGAAAAACGTTCTAGGAAATGAGAAAGACGACTGTCAATAATGAAGGATCAAATTATGCTATCTCAGAGCTAGCTATAAATTATAGAACTCGAATGAAAGGAGCACCTCAACTTCGAAAAGTGACGTGAGTCCAGCTCTGAGTGTCCGTACTTTAAGGTATTGTCCTGCTAGGGCGTTGAACTTTGGCAACTCTGTACACGTCTTGGTATTTCAAAGTGCTCTGAGGTCATAGAACGATGCAATGCGAGTAGGGAAGTGAGTGAGTGAATAAGTGAGTGTATGAGTGAGTGAGTGAGTGAGTGAGTGAGTGAGTGAGTAAGTGAGTGAGTGAATCGTGAGTGAGTGTGTGCGTGAGTAGGTGGATGGGCGAGTGAGTGAATGAGTGAGTGAATGAGTAGGTGAGTGAGTGAGTGCGTCTGTCTCCATGAGAATATCTGGGTATAGATGTGAGTGTCCATAAATTACACTGTAATAACTGTAAGGAAAAAATAAATGAATTTAAGGCTGCCCAGTTTTAAATTTGCGTTCTCTTTCCTTTTTTTTTTGTCTTCTTTCTCTCTCATTTTGTCTTCGTATACACACCGATATATTAGCCAATAACTTTTCAACGTTATCGATAACTCTCATAAGTTTTAATTTACTCACAACAATATCTTACCAAGCCCGCGACAGGGGGCGTATAGCAATTCTCTAGCCTTGCTGGGAATAATATGATCTATTCCAGGGGCAGAATAATGAATTAAGGCTCATCGAAACAAATGATGTAATTTCAGTGGGGAGACTGGGAGATAATTTTACTTTGAAATAGCCGAGGGCCAGGTCTCAGAATATTCCCCAAGGCGCACTAAGTGCCAAAAATTACGGATGTACTTTCTGATACAGACAATTACTAATGTAGAATAATATGCAGCCCTTGAAATGGCGCCTGATGCTATCCCACATACTCGTAAGAAGGAGGTCTGGATGAACGTAAGTGTGGGAATCATTGAGCTCAGCAGTGAGAATTTTATTATGAACGAAGCAGCGATGTCTTCCTATTTCTGATGCAGTGTCAAGGCGTGTTAAAACTGTCTTTCTTCTGTTTATTAGACAATACTTTAAATTTAAGGCACGGTGGCTCTATCATGGTGAACCCTGAACAACATTCTTACATGGAAAACTTACCGTTCAAGTAAAATGCCGTCATAGGAAGCATTCATGGCGTGTTCCATTATAATTACGGCAATACGCTGTACCATAGACTTGGGGGAGTGTATGTTTTCAGAAGAGTATTAGGTGTGTACGTCCGTACGTGTATCTGTACCTATGCTGAAACATTTCATATCTTGAATGAAAGTAGATTTCTGTCACCGAGATTCCCGTCACAAGTAGCGTAATAATAGAAGGATAATAGAAAATAATCGTTAGACCCGGATAGTGAAGAAGATAGAAATAGTTAAATATTTCTTGTGTTGACCGGGGATTGGGGACCACTGCCATAGTCCATACCGTTGGTGGGAAAGCCCATATTCCTACGACAATGTGAATACAACTCACAGCATCAACGCAGTGTATAAACTGGATGACGAGGTGTGCTATAAGACCTCACCATTTTCAAAGGACACACTCAAGAACAACCTTGAGGTCACAAAGTCAAAAGCTTTCGCTTCTAATAGAACATCCTGGAGGCTTTTCACCTGCAACGGCAACGACTGCCTTCGAGAGCGACACACGCATGCGTCTGGCCGCTGCGAAGGAAAGACAAACAGGACCCTGTCCTCACCAACCCACTTCTTCGACACTTGTAGGCGCGTGTGTGCTTCTGCCTTTGGGTTGCGGAGCCACAAGCGCTTCCACTGCTGTTTTACAGTCACTGTCATCGTCGATTCGGACGGACCACCAACATCTTCAGTGCAAAAACGTCACCGCTTTGGACGTGATCAATTGACGGAAAATGACGGTTAAGGATTACCGGAGCAACCAAAGAAGCTACAGTTCTAGCCCTCCCATTCTATAAATCGCTGTGCGAAAAACGGGCAGAATCTTACAGACTTCATAGAAAGCCATCCATTTTCATTCGTTAATTATAGCTGTTAATCATTTGTACTGCAGGACATCTTTGTCAGTTTGAATTAAACTTTAGTAGGAAGATATTTTTTCTGGGACAGATAACAGTTGCGAGAACCAAACAAATATTTCTGTGACATGAACAGTTACTTGTGCGCCTGTTGTGCGATAAGCTCCCCCCCCCCTCCCCGTTTTGCAAGGTAAAACTGGTGAAAACTTTGACTATCACATTTTGATTTTTTCCACATCCCAAGCCACAGATATAATGGTCCAGAAATCTGGACTTTGAATCAACAACAACGACAACGCAGGCAACTGCACAGAATCTATAAAAGTTTACAGACAGATTATTATCACAAAATCTTTCTTGTCTTCTAAGAAAAAAAAAAAAAGAGGGATTGCGCCGGAGACAACATTACATACCGCTCGGGAACACAACAACTGAATTCTTGCGTGCACGCCTGTCTTAGTTGAGCGCATTATTATGGACTACGCAGCACTCTGGCTCCTTCTTTGAGAACATTTGGAGGGTGGTTTAAAAAAAAAGGAGGGGGGAGGGGTCGAATTTCCGCAGACATGGCTCCATTTCTTAATACCTCTGTGGCACATCAAAGAGGCACTAGACCAGACAGAGTGCTCAGCGGAGAATCGTGAGATGTTTGACGCGCAATATCGTATTCTATCTAGGAATCTAGCCTCTCCTCCTACAAACAATCGCGGATCGAAGGTGCGCTAAGCAATCTGAAAGGTTATGAATTTCACATAGAACAAAACATCGCGTGACAACGCTCAGTATCCCAGTCTTTGACAGGTTTAAAAGAGCTGCTTAAACGACTTAAGGAACAGGCTATAATGTTGTGCCACCAATGTAACGACAACAGCAACAATGACAACAACAACAACAACAACAAAAAGTTATATCACGGAGCCGTAAACCACAAGCTGCTTGTTTATCAGAAACTGGCCCACACTGGTTGGATTTCTGCCCCGAAACAACGATACCTGTACCTGGTATCTGAATTCAAGATCAATTATCTTACCATATCAATCATTACTCTGTTCAATCCTCTCCTCTTTCTCCTAAACAAAGAAATTCAATAAGTGTATGAACAATAAATTACAACTTCATTTTCTTGCATTAGATATTAAGAGAGAAATAACTGAAATTAGTTAATATCAAGGACAACGAGAGATGAAATGGTTCAAGAGCTAACTAAGATATTGTGTACCTCGTGACCGTTCCCATTCGCCAACAGCACATCAAATTAAGGGGATATCAATGTCAAAGGTAACATGGCATACTTTTTTCTCATTTTTTCATTCAAATGGAAATAATTGAAAATTTATTATTAAAACAGACAGAAACTCATAATATCCACATGAGCAAACGTTGGGTTATTCAGAGACTATAGTAACACTTTCTAACAGTGCGCGGACCAAGCACTTTGACAAAACACTGTTTTCTTGAATTTTTTTTTCCCTAAAAAATCGAAAATTCCATTTGGCGACCTCTCTTTTACCCCCACAGCGAACGCCACTTTTCTTTAAGAGTGAAATCAGACTATAGTACTCTTTTCTCATACCGTGAAAAGTTATATCTGAATAGATAGGTGAAAAATAATCACACTGGTGAAGAAACGTTTTTATTGCCAAAACACGTCAGAAGTGGACTCGATACCTCATGGGAACTCTTTTGTCTGGCAGCCTAGTCAAGAATATCACCCCATTGATCTCCAGTGTCACTGCAATGGCGCTAACGCACGGAATCTGGAGATCAAATTGCGTCCAGATGTGTTTAGCTTAGCTGCCACCAAAGCCTTAAAGGTCACCGCCGACATTTTGGGCCGCAAAGCTTGATCCGGACAGATTTAAAATCCATATTATATAGCAATGTCCACACCAGAGGGCCGTAGGGCAAAGAGGACAAAAGAGAGGAGTGATAACCAAAGGAGGATTTGGATTTCTTTGGTCTCTCTCTCTCTCTCTCTTTGTGCCTTTCTCTTAGTGCTGGCCTCCAGTACATAACAGGCAGATGGACTCTTCCGACAGCGGTGTGACAGCCCGGACTAAGAATATCAAGGAAGAAAAATCGTCTCGATACGTGAGAAAACGGAGTATAATAGTTTGTTGCCCAAGTCAAAGGAGAGAAAAGAACCTAAAGATGGTAAAAGAGTTAAGTAGACCAAAGGACCTTATACAATTATACTGGAGTGCGGACTCATGACGTCGCTTTAACAAAATACACTGTGTATCGCGTGCCAATACTGGACGCCATGGACATGGAGGCGTTGCTATTTTGCTGTGCTTGGCGTCCTTTACTATGCACGGAGTTAGTCACTATTCTGATATCGTCAATCTTTTCTTGTAAAAAAACGGATTCATTTTTTCAAGGACAGAATACAAAAGACAGTGTGAATTTCGTTCATTCGTGAAATCATGAACACGTGAACGGCGTTGACTAGGTATCTTTCCCTCATGGGCATGGCTCCTCACTAAGCATGTGTGACGACATCAGTCGCTCTCCAGTTTAAATAGTATAAGCTCCTTGAGTAGACCAAATCTGTTCTATATAAATATATTATTATACTTTTTCTGATGTGATTGCCTGTTTAGATATGACGCATTTTCAGAAATAAATGTGTATCCATCAATCTACCTACTTGTCTGCTGTCTGTCTGTTCGCTATCGGTCTTGATTTGGTTAGATACTGAAAAGCTGAACTGCTGTAGCAAAATCCAACGGCTATATATCGCTTAAATAGGATAGAACACGATTTAAGTTTGCTGATGACATTTATGCGTGAGACCAGATTTTTCAACCACTTGATATCATTGTTCAAGTGAGATTATGAAAATGAGCTACACATTTATGGCAAGTCCATGATCCGGGGACTTTTACCAACTAATTTCAGAGTTGAAGCAACTGAATTATATCCAAATTCATTATGTTCAAAGCATGAGTTCTGCACTCTTGATTTCAATATACGTGCACTCTCAATGTCTTTAACTTCTTCCCGGTTTCAGTCATGCTTAGGTGGCAAACACTTCATGTGGTGGATGTACTTGGGACGGGGACATCAAACGTAGACACAATGTACTGTACAGAATTACCCACAACCTACCAACTCTATACAAGCAATAGATCTATATGGGAAGGCACAAGATCCCTACTATCGATTTCACATACATGAGCTAGGTCTCACTATCTGAGGGAAGGGAACGGCGCTATCAATCTACTTTTTGCCCTTGTGTCCATAACATACTGGAAATCTGGTTGCCTATGACTGATAACCCCTGCAACCAATACCGCCAATTCGATGTGCCTTTTGGCCAATGTCTAGAGCAGCGCAATAAACTCACCCTACTAACGGACTTTGACAAAGCATATTTCCTCCAAAAAGACAGCGTTTCGAGACAGATCACACGATTTACTTTTGTGATGCCTCTTTTAACAAACAGTCGACAACAGCAGTCTTTGAGAATGAACTGATGCAACAAATTCTTTATTAACAATAGAGAAATATATAAACGACTAGGGGGAGAAATAGTTAAACTAAGACGAAAAATGTGTTTTGTCAAAATAAGTTATAAACCAGCCCTGTGACACGGGTAGGATTGACTCCGTGGCCACGCATACACTCCGACCATCATTCAAGGCTGTTTTGTTCCAGGCCTTAATGAAGATGTTTCGGGGAAACCACTGACTCGCGGCACGTCCACTCGCATTATATTAATGGCCTCATGATCAAAGACTATGAGGCTTATCTGAGTGCCAGCGGAGTTTGTGAAAGGCATATTAACTATAAGGGTCGACATCCTGAAGAAAGCTGGCATCAGAGCAATAATTATTCTTCAGTTAGAGACAGACAGGGATTTGCCCTTGACTAAATGGTCCAACAAAGTGAATTTGTACCCCCATTCAAGTGACGACATACTGTAGATACATTAGTTTGGCTGAAATTCAGGAGCTGTAAATAGACTGGCCTTGTTTTCTGGTCTCTGGTAATGTCACCCTTAAATTAACTGTTAAGAGACCGAATTTCCAAGAAAAATGAGAATCGAACGGAGGGATGGAGCAAATATTTTGTTTATACCAACGTTATGTTTTAGATAAAACCGACACAAGTCCTATTTTTAAATGCAATAGCCCAGAATATTTATTTAAGTCCTTCTGGTTCCTCACTTATTAATTATTATTTTGAATTATAATTCTTTGATTATGACAAAATGACTTATGTAGACGCGATGCAAGCCATATATATTCTGTGGGAGAATACGATAGTCTTAATTGATAATGTCCTGGAGAACCAATTTTTTTTTTTTTTTTAAGGAACAGGATTTAGTGACTGAATGAAAAGTAAGAGCTTTGACTTCTTCTTCTTCTTCTCCTTCTTCTTCTTCTTCTTCTTCTTATTATTATTATTATTATTATTATTTTGATGATTGCCTTCTTGTCTGGAAGGTGAGGAATACAATGTTTTGCCTCCACAGGAAATAACATCGTGATTAGTAATCTTAATGTAATCCCAATAATATTGCACTTCATTTCAGTATATCAATCAGCCTTCATAATTAAGTGTAATGTCACAATATCAAGTACTGAAGTCCCAAAAGATCAATACTTCAAAGTAAACATGTTTCAATGCCAGAATGTGTTGACTAATGCGCTAAATCGACATCTTCTTTTTTTTTTTTTTTATTTGTTTTTTTTAAAATGATTATTAGTCTGGTTGTGAGATGACGGGTAATGATAAAGTAAATGGCCACGCATTATTTCCATGTTTGTATTATTACGACCTAGCTGGAGGCAAGCCTGTAAATTTTCCCTGTAAATGGCGAACCATTATTTCCATTTTGTTACAGATATATTTGGACAGGCGTGGAGCTGAGTATTATTTTCTCCCTATAAACGGCAGAACATTACTTCATTTTTTTATTACTGATATATTTCGGCATACATGAAGATAATATCATACGCGATTTTCCCAATAAATGGCCAAAAAAAATCCATTTTCAATTAGAAAGAGCTATTTGTGTACGTCAGACAGGGGTCAGGATAAATAATATGCCTACATTTTCTTTTCACACAAAGATAAACTCCAGTCGATGACGGAAACAGCCACGACCACACTGTGGTGGTGGTGCCAATCACCACAGCCAACAGTGGCCCCAGACGGTTTCAATTACGGCTCATCTTTTATTTAAGTGTCCAAACCAATGGTTGCGACAGGGCAACCTGTTGACTCCATTCTTTCAAAGGGAATTCACACTTTGCTTGCCCATGTTATTCTTGGGCTCCGATATTGCTAGGGCTGCCCGTCGCGCCGATGTTGTCATATTTTTGGCACATTTGCTTATTCGTTCAATATTTTCCCCCTGCCCGAGTTATATTGAAATGTGCACTTTTGTTTCGAGACTGCTGAAAATACACAAAATAAGTACGTTTTAAGATTTATTTTACTGAGTTAGAACTAATTAAATCGCATTCTTTTTATAGTGCTGAAACCGCGTAATCAAGTTCATCAAAAGGCTGATTTCCAAACGTTCAGTCATCATACATAAATACAATAGCTGTTTTTGCTGTTGATGATTTTTTTTTTTTTTTGTTTTTGAGAAGCGGGGGCGAGTAAAAGATTTTGTTTTTGTTTCCCATACTTGACTGCACAGATAAACACTGAAGACCAACTGCGCTTGCAACTCCCACCAATCCTGCCCTGAGAAAAACAAACAAAATAAAACAAACAAACAGACAAAAACGAAATACAATCGGTTTTTACATCGGCTTCAATAAAAAATGTAAATGAAGTCGCTTCCCATGGGCCAGATTGTAATCTGCTAACAGCAAACAGACAGGCAGTGACAATACCACTTGTCGTCAATTCTACCTCGTTGTCTAAAATGACATTTCAACTTTCTTGAAAGGCGGCGGATTGGGAGGGGGAGGAGGGGAGAGAAGAGACACACAAGGTCATGTCAGATCCTATTTTTGAGGTTCAAGCGAAAGAAAATTTTGCAACAAGTTTTATAAATATTTATATTTAGGTTTCGCAAAAAAGAAATGCAAAGGATTTTGTATTTAGGTTTCATGCGAGGGAGAACTTTGCAACAAGCTTTCCTACAACTCACATAAGGAGAACTTTGCAACCTGTCTTACAGGTTAAGCATGGAAGACATTTATAATAGGTTTTACGACTTACGTTCAAGGGAAGGAGAATTTTGCAACAATTTACTTCTACAATTCAAGCTATTTAGACCTTTGCAACCATTTTAAAGTGAGATAGTCTGTAAAATAGAAGACTGTCTGGGTCAGTGAGTCGTTAGGCGACAGATTTTCCACACATGTCACTCTCACTATTTTGTTGGTTTTAAAGACAAGAAAATCAAAATGAGACTTTGCCAACATTTTCAGTTTCGTTACAATTCCACTCAGATCCCTTCAGTCTTCGTTCCGAAAATAAAATGTGGACGCAACCTTCAGAAAAATAGCTGCAACTACCTTCAGAACAATAGCTGCAACGACCTTCAGAAAAATAACTGCAACATTATGCAACATCGTGAACTTCACGTTTTATTATTGCACATTTCATAATATTTTTCAAGCTTGGTATGTTTATAAAGATTATAGTGAGAATGAATTTGAAGAGAACTTTACTGACCAGTTATTGTCTAAGATCGTATCCCATGACAAGCAACAGCAAACGGACTGTGATAAGCGAAGATCTGTCTCCATAAACCAAAAACCAAACGAATATACAAATTATTCGACCATGCACAAATCAAAAAGGAAAGAAAATACTCTGAGGGAAGAGCATTTCTTTTCATCAGAATAAAAAATGCATTACGGAGTGTCTGTCTGGGCCTAGTATTGCAATGAGGAAGCATAAGCAAATAAAAACGTTGCACCACATAGTAAAGGCGAAACAATTTTGTATTGGCTCGCACATCATGGGAGCGTCTATTCGCAGTGTTGGTAGTGGGGAGGGGAGGGGGGTTGGGGGCACAGTCCCCTCCCTCACCACCCCCCTCCCTCCCCCTCTGCCAACAGGTTACATAACTATCTTGATATAATAACTAGTTTATGAATATAACATATCTGAATAACTAATATCTGAATATAAATAACTAGAGAAAGAGTTGCATCAATATGTCCAAACAGACTCCAGGTCTAGCTGGGCCAATAGGCTCACGTAGACGGCGCCCATTAATTAGCGCCCATTAATTACTGATGTACAGGTGAGTGTAGCAATTCAAGAAAACGAGCCGCATGAACGCAGAGCATTTCATATAACAAGATAGAGTTCCTGCAATTAAAATTCGGGACAAAATACATCACTTAAAGCAATACAGCCTGGTGAAACAACTGAAAAAAAGAAAGGGAAGAGGGCGCATACAACACTGGTTTGCTTTAATCTAATCTTTCCATTTCTGTCCGCAACCAGGTGTCACTTCCTTCCCAAACTACGTCCAAATCGCAACTCACATCAAGTGCAGCAAAACCTGACACCGATAACTTGGTCATTATCATTGCTTGGTCAGCCTTATTGAATTGCTTGAGTAAACGGGCTATTTTTAGCCCACAGCCGTCGCCACCGTCACGTGTCCATGGCCGGTTTGGGATTTGGAATGGGGAAGGCGTGTCTCAAGCACGGCGACATCTAGTAAATGTCAATCTGATGTTTCTCTCTTTCTCTCTCTCTTTCTCTCTCTCTCTCTCTCTCTTTCTTTCTCGCTCTCGTTCCCATGAGTATTCTTTATTTTTATACCTCGCATAGTTTTCCAATTTCAGAGGCTAGACTGCCCTGCTTTGCCATGCAGGGCTGGTTTTGTTTGTGTGCCTTCGTAACCAGCTGGAAAGAAAAATAAATAAAAACCAGAGAGACTGGGCAGAAATACACTACAGAGGGAGAAATGAATCGACCAATTTAAAAAAAAAATGAAACAAAACAAACAACAAACAACAGACAAACAAAATGGAGCAAACTGAGGACGATAAATGACTTCAGTTTCTATGCACCAAGCTCTATTCATTTGCGACGCATTCTGGTGTACAATTAACGGCAGGTAATATAATTCTATTATCCTTCTATTCCTTCGTTTTGGGTTTTTTTTTTTTTTTTGGATATCATGCCACCTGAAGACAGCCCCCTTGTCGAGGACAATAACTAACCAAAGGTCAGAGCTAAAAGTTGAAGGATTTCAGTACTGGCATTATGATTTGTATCAGAATGTGTCATGCCAGGCGGCTGGCTAATTACTAACAAAGGAAAACCAAACAATGGTGTTCATAATGATTATCTTTTGAAATAAAGTGCTAATGAACACTATTTCTCTTCATCTGGTTAGCTATATAAAAATAAGGATCTTTCTTGTAACCGTCTTCAATCCAGAACGGCTCAAGTTTGTGAGATATATAAAACATAGAATTGGTGAATTTAGACTAATTTATGATGATGACGACTGCCCAGCAGCAAGTGGAAAATGTCTAGATAATTTTAAATGAATTTTCTTTCATTTCACATACAAACAGAAAAATATTAACTGCTACTGTATGCTCATTGCAATCGCTATAAAATTATAAATCCGCAAATTCTGGGTCCATAATTGCAGGTCAAAACTAACAGTCCCTCAGACCTTGTTTCGCTGTTGAAGATAAGTAGGATGAACTTGAACTCCATACTTTACTATATTAACTGGCAGTCACTGTTGACGCAGGAAAAAAAAATATAGATATACACACATATAAATAACACATTAT
>JBCAUA010107316.1:0-10110 GCA_038406235.1 Peronia verruculata
TCTGTCTGTCTGTCTGTCTGTCTGTCTATCTATCTATCTATCTATCTATCTATCTATCTATCTATCTATCTATCTGTGTGTCTGTCTGTCCGTCCGTGTCACTCTTTGTCTGTCGGTCAGTTTATCTACCTGTCTGTGTCTGTCTGCCTCCTTTCTTTTTTTGTCACTCTTATTCTTATAATTTTCTGATACATCGCAGAGAAGTGTTGGGGTGTGGGAATTAAAAGTCAACATTTGAATCCAGGAACTCAGAAAAAGCTGTTATAATATACTTGTAACTCATTATAGAGGCGAATACAACCTCCTGGTTGAGCTTTTGAGTTTATGCATCAGTTAGGAGGGCGTCGATCTGTGCTAGTGTTGTTTTTGTTGTTACCGACATTCTTGCCCTGGATTCTCGCCCCATTGCCCATCCCGTGAATGAATACGGTTGTGAGGTCGTGCGTAGGTAAACTTTTCCCTATTTCTCTTTCTCTCTCCCCCACTTCCTTCTCCGTCTCACCATCTCTCTCTCCCACTCTCTATTTCGTTCTCTCTCTCTTTCTTTCTCTCCCAACCTCCACCCCATACGCGAGCCACCTTATCTGAGGAGAAGATAGTAATTGAAGTGCAACGGTTCTTAACCCTTCTGTCTGTCTGTCTGTCTGTCTGTCTGTCTGTCTATCTGTCTGTCTGCCCCATCTAGACAGCATATATTGTGGCATTTTAGCATGTATATAATCGTATTATAAAGATCTCACGGCGCCATTTGTCATTTCTCAAATTTGAAAGGAATGCGTGTTGACAGGAATCGTCATACACCTGCTTTAAAATTCAGCTTTAGTTTCCTTCTAACAGAATGAGTTTCACCGTGATAGTTTGGCCCATACCTTCTTTACACTAGAACGTAATTCACAAACCAACGGGTTTTACCAGAGGAGAAAATAAAAATAAGCACCAGTTATTAAGTTCAAAGACTAGGATGCTATGCCCGATTGAATCCATGGAGGTCAGTCTATCCCAGCTGGGAGCACACGTTGTAGTGTGTGGCATTCCAGTAAGAGGAGTGGGCGTGGGCACAGTGCCATCCTGACCAGGATTTAGCTGGAGTCTTGCCAGATTTATCAGTTCGAGCTTTGTGTATGTTTTTGCGTGTGTTTGGAAGGAGGAGGGTGTCATTTATTGATAAAGAACAATGATGAAAGCAGTTATGCCGTGTCAATCAATCATTCATTTTCCCCTCAGCCATTACCTGTTTCCATCCATCCGTCCGTCCGTCCCCCACCCACCCACCCGACCCATCCATCCATCCACCTATTCTTTTTTCCATCCTTCCGTCTATTTGTTCGTCAGTCTGTCTGTGTGTCTTTATGTTTGTCTGTCTATCGGTTTGACTGTTCGACTTGCTGCTGGATATTACATTATTATCTTGCTCGTCAGGGAAAGGACACCACTATGAAGGAGAATGTGTTTTTCTTTCATGTTGCGCCATTTGCTTATGTCAGACTGCTACTCAAATTCTGCGTATGAGAAGAGTCAGTTTGACGGAAGAAAAAATGGGATTGTTTGTCAGGCTTGTGTGAAGACGTACATTCGTGAAAAGAACATGAGTAATAGCAACATTGAAGAGGTGAAAGCTCAAGAAAGTAAATAGCCTATCCCCATTTACTAACATCATAGTTGAGAGGGGCTGTTAGCGTGTGTTTTTATCAGAACTCAGTTGAGAAAGGGGGAGGAAGAGGCTTATAGGTAAACATTTATCTGGGGGGTAGGTGCGAAGATTGAGACCGAGAGAGAACCAGGAGGCCAGACGTGCACCCGGAGCCTTGCACCTGTTGCTTTAGGACGTTTGAAGTTTTCGAGTCTATGTTGTGACCCCCAGGCACCCCTAGGCCTTTTTTACTCTCGAGCAATGATCTCAAAAAGGCGCGTTCCAGGTCTGTGAATGTTGTATCTTGTTCATCCATTACAGTTGTACCAACGTAATTACATTGTACTATAATGTGCAAACAAAACATGGCTTTTGTATCCGGCTATCGGATCTGTAGCGATGTATTCTCATGCCTGCCTTACCCAGGGAAATTAGATGGGGGAAGTGAAGCGGACTTTCCCTTACCCAGGGAAATTAGATGGGGGAAGTGAAGCGAACTTTTTTCGAGGAGGTGGGGTGGGGAAGGAGGGGAGGGGGAAAGCAGAACGGCCTGTCTAAATCTGGGATAGTCGTTATCGACAGTGAGTAGGTAGAAATGATGGTTCATTCAGTGAAAATGTCAATCTTACATATTTCAGAAATTTTCTTTGTATTCATGTACAAGGACTTCAGAATGAACGTGAAATAATGCACAGAGTGAAATCCAATAGATGTACTGCATTTTGTGGCAATCATGGAAAAATACCACTTTGTTTCGCCCCATACCCTCACCAGTTGTCAAGCAGCCATATGGAGGCTTATACCAATTTTGTCACCAGAGATTCTGTAGTCACAAAGTGATTGCTCCAGTTGACGCCCTAGTTATTTCACAGAAACAACACAAAAACTGAAATTTTGCTATGAAAAGCGAAAACAGTATGAAGCGGAAAGGAAGAGCTTGCCATTGAGAGCCCATTGAACCTGCTGCTGAATTATCTGTATTGTAAAGTTACCCTATAGTGGCGGCCTGGTGTGAGAGCAAACGGGTGGTATGAATGACAGGACGTGCTAATAGGCGTTGTGTGGGGGAAAGGGAAGGCATTGAACACCAGGGGACCTAATCACTTTAGGACTGACAAGTGTTCATCTCTGGTACCCATGGTAAGCATGTTTACTTGAGTCTCTGCTGAATGGATGATTGTCCAGGCATCAAATTATAATGAGCGCCTGTGTCTTTTGTGCTTGAACACAGCCCGTCCGCACCCCAGCAGTTCGGTGCTGACAGACTTTGATAAAACCCTGTTACTCCTACCCACCATGAACACTTGGGTTTACAAAAAAGATAACAGTTTAGTTTTACCATCTCTCTTCTAACATTATGTGTTGAATGCGTTTGTTGTTGTTGTTGTTGTTGTTGTTGTTGTTGTCCCAGAAAGTGAAATGATGTTATAAGTATACTTTTAATGCTGCGGAAAGTTAATAGGTCTATTTGAATTTGCTGGGTCTCGACTGTCATCAAACGATGAAAAAGACGTTGTGTCAGAGTATACTAGATAGATCTACCTTACTTGAGGTGGGTCGGTGGTTGATTGTTAGTACATGTAGTAGATGATTGGCACAGGCCACTGACTGGCCAGGTGTGAAGACGCGGACTGAACAACACTGATTGAATGGGGTCAAGTACACAGACAGTGTGGAAATTACTGCCATCCAGCGCCAATCCTTGAGAGGAGGAGGGTCAAGTTGCCAGTGTTCGACATGGCGCTTGGAAAGAGAAAGCAGACACTTTCAAGGTAAATAAATGCTGGCATGTTGTGAATGAATACTTTGACCAAGACTGTCAATTTTACATGTCCGAAGTGAGTGGCAGATGAACGTAGCCTATAAACAGAAGACAGACACTAATAAAAAGTAAACACCACTTCCGGCTTTCTTTCAGATCAGTTGATGTATTGAAATCCTGGCTGTCACTGATTCATTTCCGGTGATAGAGCAGATTCCACTGAAATGCATTTTGGCGAAAAATGTTATGCACACATGCGTTCGAATAGCCCCAGCTCGTATTGTTGGACATATATAGGAGAAAAGCTCCTGTTTCTGAAAATGTGCTCTTTCCTGAAAAACGATATGAGGAATTGTAATATTATTATAGAAAGGCCTACCATGTTCTTTTTTTTTTTTTTTAACTTTCCCTTCCCCAGAATAGACATATTATCCAGTACGGAACAGAACGTAGTTTTCGATTTTAATGTTTATGAGAACAGGGGAAGTTTACACGGTCTTTTGAAATTGAGCGAACTCTGCGAAGGTAGAGTCATTGAAGCCATGGATTTTAGATGATGTTTTCCTCCGGCAGTTGATTTTTATAATATGATCTCCAGGGAAACTGATGTCTTACTCTGCCATAAAGAGAATATAACACCTTCGGCTTAATTTTAATTTACTACCTTTTTATTCGATCGGATTTGGTCGGTGAAAAACTTTGCCTTTGGTGTTGCCTTTCTTTTTAACGTAACGGCAAATATTTAAAGAGAAGTTAGTGTCATTATAGATCTTTAAATTCAAAAGGCGTTGGATTAGTATATGTCACCAAGACTATAGATAAACTACCTTTACTCAACACACTGATCGTTCTCTCAGAAGCAAAAATCATAGTTGTGATAACCTAAAGGATTTATTTTGCGCTTTAAGTCCCGTGTTCACATGGAAATAGCCATTTGCAGAATCGATAGCTGCTAAATTATGCAATAACCGGGAAAAGCGCATCTCTGCAACGTGTTCTCAATGTGTTTTGTTTGTCTCGCGAGGATGTAGAGTCTAAGATTTAAAATGCAAAAACCTTTCCTTCTTTCCTGTGGAATTACACGTTATATGAAAGATGGCTTTTAAACAGTCTATTCAAAATTGATTGTTTTGTTGACTTGTGAGATGAACAAATTACTATGTGGTTTCAGTATGGAGAAGGAGAGAAAGAGTGGAGGTGACAGTAGTCAGCAGTAAGAAGAGACGAGAGGGAGGGAGGAGGAGAGAGAGAGAGAGGTTGCAGGCATGTAGTGGAAGACAGAGAGAGGGAGAGAGGTATGAGACAGAAAGTCACTAACATGGAAGAGCAAAGGACAATTTATTAGCTGGTGGCTTTGTAATGGCAGCTAGAGAAACTTGATCATTAAGTAAGTGACTTGTTGGATTAGTTGATGGTGAGTAACTAAAAGTATTAATTATTGAATGTGTCGGATCGATCAGTCAGTTATTAGCTTCATGGTGAACTGAGAAGAAGAAAGAATGTTGACAGGTTTGCTCGTGGAATATGAGAGGAAATTTTCCTTTATAAATTAAATGAAATCGTTTTGTAGTTGTAGTGATGGAGAGAGAATTGCCGATTTTGCATCCATCATTAATTCAGAAATCATCAATCCTGACTGTCTGCATCACACATCAAGAGCGCTATAACAGTTATGTTTGGCATGGCGTTGGGCGAGAGAGGGAGGCCATACCATTCGCTCTGTTAGTGTGATGGAGGAACACGAGTTGTCAATGAATGAGAGATCGTTGTGCTCAGTTTTATTACTTCCCTTTACCGACAAAAGAGGGATTGAACCAGTAGTGTAAAGAGAGGGGGGGGGGGGAATCGCTTTTATTGAATCATCCACCATGAAAATTTAAAAAAAAAAAAAAGTTCTAGTATACTATAAAAAGAACGTTTTCTTCTTACTGTTTTAATTTTATCAAACTTTTTGGCGATCAGTCTTTCGAATGACAAGAAGTACAAGGATTTTTTTTTTTTCTCTTTACCCTGCTTGCTCAACACATTTTTGTCTTGCAAAGGGAAGTAGTATTGCTTAGCAAAATGATCTCCCCTTACACGAGTCCCTCTTTTGGGAAGGGTAGATAATCTACGAAACGATCTTCCACTGACGCTTGCTGTAGGAGCGTAATTAGAGAAGTGATGACCTGATGACTGTGGACCACGAAGCTTAAAGAATACCAGAGAGCTATTTCTGCCATCGGCTCGGTCAAGTTACTTTCCTTTGCTAATTTCGTACAACCAACACTGTGAAGAAGGAGAACAAAAAATCGTTTTGGGGGCTGTTTATTTGAAACATGCCAAACAAACTTATAATAGCGAAAAGAAAACGCAGTCATGCTGTCTATTTTTCAGAAGTTACCATTTAGCATGTTTTGTGTTCAATTTTAAAAGCAGATGCGGTTTTTCCTTACCTCATGTTATTATGTCTGGCAGAGGGTAGTAATTTGGGCTGATTGAACAGCTGGCTCTGCTCGTGCATATAATATGTTATGCAGTGAGATCCGTTTTCATTGTTGTTATTGTTGTTGTTGTTGTTGTTGTTGGTTGTTCAGGTATTTTTTGTTTGTTTTCTGTTGGCCGCTGTAATATTTAAAGAAACTGGCGATAAGGCAGACAGTAATTGCACATGGCTCGGCTGTGATTTCTTGTTTCGTCTGTGCATTGGAGAAATACATCTACTTAAAAAACCAAGATATCTGCAACAGATTAACACTATGGATTGGCGCGTCCAATGGGCTTGCTCTCCTCCCACCTCCCCCATCCTCTTCTGTATGTTTCATAAGTCCCCCAAAGAGCTTGGAGCGCTCGAAAACAGGAACAAGTTTCATCCATGTCATACTGAACTCACTTGTCATGAAATATGCATGCCTTGATTAGAATTCTTGTCCTCACAGAAGAATATTCACGAGACAATGGCCGTTTGGAGCGGGCTGTTTTGGATATCAGTGGGATTAGAGATTGAGGTATGGAAGGCAAAGAGAGAGAGAGAGAAAGAGAGAGAGAGCGAGAGAGAGAGAAACAAGAACGGAGAGAAAAGGGAAATGGCAGTAGAAAGGGCTGCTTTATAGATCAAGTGACAAATACTCTAATATGCGATACAAAGGTAGAAATTCGAGGGATCGATTTCAGAACGAAAGCGTGTGAACAGAACTTTGATTCCTTTGTCACCGCGGACATCTCTGCCAACTTACCCCATCAGCTGATCGATTTTGTCGTCCAGATCCGTGCTTGAAGTCTCTAAAGAAGTACATGTCGTTATATTTATAATTGATGCGGTTGGTTTTTACCAAATATTTAATTAAGAGTAATTAATTGATCAAAGAGGATAAGATACATTATTGTGTATCGTGCATCATGATTGTACCTGTTGAAAACTTTATTGAATATGATAGTATTGCGGGCGTTTAGATTTGAACCTATTTTTGTAACCACTCTGTGTTTCGGCAGACTTTAAACATAATTATGACTCACAGATCTGATAGTTTCATTACACGCTCTCATTCTGTGTAATGGGCGTTCTCTTTACTCTTTTATAATATTTGCTATGTCGTCTCGACTCACGTTTGCCATTTGTTTTTTAACCCTGTATTATCGCTAAGCCCATTCTCAAACATCATTTTGAATCAAATATTTGTGTGGAAAAACCTAGATGGCATTCGTAAATAAAGAAATGAAAGGTGAATTGCAAATGCAGGACTACAGTAGAAAGGTGGGGACGAATTACTAGGACAGTTTAGAAATCGTAAATATTTTTTAAAAAAAGTTCATTATTGATCGTGAATGTTACAAGACCAGATGCTAAGGATAATGGTTTTGGCCTCGAGCTCAGCCATAATTATACAGTCCAGTGTTACAAATTAGAGCTCGCCCTATAGGACTAAACGTAATTGGCATTTTGAGGAATCTAAAGAGATGATTAGAAAATACAGATTTTTACGGATGGCTATAAGTCGGTTCAATAGAACCGACTGTAAGATGGCCGACATTCTACATTGCTTGAAAGTATGATAAGGATTTAAAACTGCCTTGGATCTTGGAGACTTAATTGATAATTTATCATCACAACATGTGTGTTGTTGCGGGCTTTTTTAATTTTTAAATTTTTTTTTTCAAACTCAAACTGTAGTGAACACAGACATCATATAGAATAGCAGCGTTGTAAATTTCAAAACAGTTTAATTCATTTCATACTGTGAGACCATTAACCCTATAATTCCGCCCAATTTCCGGCAGTCTGTACTATGGTGCTGTGCCTGTGTTTGGGAACTAGTATTGATCGTGGAATGTTAACCTTAAGTTGTCAATAAAATTAAACACGTTCAATAATTGCTGATGCACCTCGTTGCCATATATATATCAAGTAGTCTTATATGCACTTTGTGAAACCAAAATAAACATAAATTGTGAGACGGAAATGTGTGAATTATTCATGTTCTTTTATTGCCGTATTTTAGCGTTTATTTGTTGTGTTCATATAGCTGTTGAACTAGGATAAGGACAACGAAGTGCGTCCTGTGTTGATGCACGCTTTATTGGTGCTCCTAGATTGATTTTTGGATGGATTCATGTAGTGATGAAAAGCAATAATTCCGGAACTCTACTACAGTGTGCTGAAAATAACAGTAAGAGTATATGGGATTGATTGGTATAATTTTGCAGTCTCCATTAATGCCCTTGGAGGTGAGTTGCTATTTATTGGAGATTGGGTGTCATTTTAAGAAAATTGTTTTCCTTCCCATCACCATCTTTCTCTGCCTCCTCTGTTTTCATACCTACGCCCCCCCCCCCCCCACTTTCCCCGCCCCTTCCTTCAATTCACACCCGTCCTCCTGGGGTCACGGTCATGAAGACACAGAGAACGATGTGTTTAATCCAAAAAGTGTCAAGGATTCGCTCATCACAATTTGCAGTGGAATTTCTCTTTAGTATGACACTGATATTGTGTCATTTTGTAAAAATCTACTAGTAATGTCATCACAGTCATCCTAATAGTCCTTCAGTTTGTGCTGACAGTGTTAAAGCTCAAGAAAGCTTCTGAATAGTGCATAGTATCAAGATCTAAATATTGAGACGAGACCTTCGCCACCAGATAGTCAAAAAAGTCCCAATGGTCAGTTGCGGCGAGATGGTCTTGAAACTTTTGTAGCGGTCCACAGTGCTGGAATAAACCTTGTATGACACACTATTTCCTTACCCCCAACCATACCTCTGAATCAAACCTTAATCATAATCTCCCTGAAGCCACTTGGCCTAATGAGGAACTTCTCCCTTCTAGAGTTTAGAATGTAGAACTGCGTCTAAACCAATGTCCCAAGTCAAATCAAACGGTACAACTTGATTCGTCGAAAAAGAAAATCTGATCGCAAAAGACAACTGAGTCTGTTTTAACCACTTGGTCACAAAGGTCAGTGCGAAAGTAATAGTATTGAGATATTAAACAAATTCCCAACTTATTATGCTGTTTGCCAAAATTAATGCCTTTTCCCAGCACTCATTCTAAGAAAATCACCTGTTGTGTAATATCTCGCTTAGGAATGAACAGAATGAAAGTTTGAGAGAATAAAGAGCTGCAGTAGGTTGCCTTTTCATATCATGGACACACAACGCTGGACCCGTCGCATAACATACGAGCCAAAACGGGAAATTTTAATTCTAGTTTCAATATAAGGCCAATTGAAAAATTAGATGATTAATTTAGAAATGTTTATTGTAATTTAGTTATTTCTTTATCGATTTTCATTGTTTGCATTAATCGATTTTTAGCATAAGTTGGCACACAATAAAGATCTAGATCTAACTACAAGCATGAAGAAATGACCATAAGTGAAAATCCAAAGTTTGATGTATTCGCCCCTCTGCGGCGGGACTGGCGGTATTCTAATGGGTGGTGGATCGTGATTTAAAGGCGCTTTGTCAGATGTGCATTTGTTCTGTCATTGAGGAGAACATCTGGGCTTTGCAGCACGTAGACCTCTTGTCATTTTTTACAAGCAGGCCATGGAGCAATGCGACAGATAGCCAGGCTCAGTGTCAGTGTGGCTTCTCCCAATCGATGGCGCACCGTGTCGGCTGGCCGCCCAGACAGCAGACCTCCATTTGCCTTCCCGGAACTGCAGCACGGGCTTTTCTGATCTAATGCCGCAGGGGCTGTCAAGTTCATCTGGGGACAAAGGGATGCGGAATTGTGTGGTTTCCTTTTTTTTTTTTTTTAATCCTGCAAGATGGGAGGGGTGTCATGGGCATGTGGGAGCAGAGTTTGCAACGCGGTTCCCTTTGAATCAGTTTTGTCATCAGCTGAGAATATCTTTGCTGGTCTGTCGCTGAAATGAAACGCTCATCCCGTTTTTTTAACCGTTATTCACTCCTTTCTTTCATCTAGATTTCCTCCATCAAATGAAGCACATCGAAATTATTTGAATGTCGAATAACTCTTTACGCTTTCTTTTTTCCTTGCCACTAACACGGAGCATCATTTCAAATAACACCCCACTTTAGTTCATGAAATTCCCAAGGACAAATCTCTCTCTTCCCTCTCTCTCTCTCTCTCTCTCTCTCCCTCTCTCTCTCTCTCGCTCTGTCTCTCTCTCCTCTCTCTCTCTTCCCTCTCTGTGTCTCTTTCTCTCTCTCACACACACATACACTCACGCATCTAACCATTAACCACGGAATTGATCTTTTCTTTCTCTCTCCCCCC
>JBCAUA010107327.1:0-10109 GCA_038406235.1 Peronia verruculata
TCATGTTAATATCTCATAGATAACTTGCAGCTTAATCAAGGGGGGGGGGGGGTAACTGCAAAACAAAAAAGAGGCTGGGGGATCAAATTATGATCAAATGTGTATGATCAAATTAGAACAAAACAAAACAAAACAAAAAAAAATCCAGCAAAATCACTCATGGTTGCCAAGGCACTTAGGATTTTGTTACCCAGTATTGCCTTACTTTGCTCTATATAGGATTCTATACTTTTTACTTGATTTGCCTGAAAATTTGCATACATACTTTTGAATTCAATATCCAAAAATGCTTAGACAGATTCTTTATAATCGGCTTCGTTGTTTCCTCCACATTTAAAAAGAAAATTGGTATGTAGATCTAGGAAGATCAAGAATTTAGCAAATTTGACCTCAACATCTCAAATATCTCAAAGATTTGAAAATGTTATCGAAAATTCCCTCTGATCATTTTTTGTTTGTTTGTCTGTATTATTTTGGCCTGTATTCATGTCAAAATGTCATAACAATTCCCGCAGAAATTAAAAAAGTAGATAGCATATCTGTGTTGAAAAGCCTCACTCATTTTGAGAGAAAAAAAAAAAAAGCATTTAATGGGGTTTTTTTTTGTGTGTGTGTGTGTGTGTGTTTGTTTCATCGAGAAAAATACATGAAGTCATAGTACTCATGGGGAGTTCTTTGTTTTTCCCTCGGGTTTTTGGTCTTAAAAGATGTCTGTTTCATATTCTAGAGTTCTTCCCACGATTCCTTTGTCGACTTTTGCCTTTTTCTGGGCAACTGCTCATATATTTTATTTCTTTTTGCTCCCTTAATAGGTCACTAAAAGGGCTCCCCTAAAGTCATTCCGGGTTCCTGGCCGCCATGTCTTCCCCGCTTTGAAATAAAAAAAGTATCTGGCCCCTTGCTGTAACAGATAATTCTCTACTGTTACCTGAAACAGCAGAAATATTGCAAATTTCATCAGTTTCATTAGGCCGTTGAGGGTCAGTTTAGCGGTTCTGGCACAGTTTCTCTCTGATTTTTGGAGTGGTCATGGTTTCAAATGGTCAGCCAATATCTCGTTCCATGCTTCTGATAGTCACCTGTATTTGTATTGGTAATATGAAATGTAAATGTGTGTTGGTGGTGTACCAGTGGGAATTGCCTATCTTTTCTTTTTTGTAATATCTGAGGGAATAATTGACTTAACAACAAACTGCTGATGATATCTCTAGGTCCTATCAAATTTGCTGGTTTAAAATATCGTGTTGGTATTTTGCTCCCAAAGAGATGTAGGTATCCCATTACATCATTGTTACCATTGTATAAATAAATATATATTTTTTTTTTCTTACATGTCATCCATATTTCTCTTTCCTCAACCCATTTTTTTGGGTCAAGTTTTCTATTTGTTTCTTGTTTTTAGATTTTTTTTTTTTTTTTTATAACTGTATGTAATTCAAATATTGTGTTGTTAGTTGGTCGCAGTCAGGTCAGTTTTCCCCTGTACCATTTGGGAATCTTTTTGCTTGTGCTGCAGGTTTTTCAGTTCTGAGAAATACTGACTAGCCATCTTCTTCATGAACGACTCGAAGGTGGCCAGCTATGCTATCTTTCTACCTGGTATGCCTGTATTTCACCTATTAATTTGATCATACTTGTATGTGTGTGTGTGTGTGTGTGTGCGTGCGTGCATGATGGCGTGCGTGCGTGCGTGCATGCGTGTGTGTGTGTGTGTTTGTGTCATATTGTTCATCTCTGTTATGACTGATGAAAACTGAGAGCATTGCAAAGTTTGATTTATTTCTGTGATTCAGATCTAGAGATATTAAAAATTTGTTGTGCTATTTAAGTATTTGAATCTGATTAGACTCAGTTCAACCAGATAATGTCTTGTACTCTAAACAATGGGTCATTGTTTTCATGCTTTCAGGAAAATACTGCAGTTAACTCTGTCCTTGGGTAATCAGTTCACCCATTTTCCTCCAGTCACCCCCCCCCCTCCCCTCAAGCTCTCCCTTCGATACACACATTCTGTTCTTTCCTTCTTTTTCTCTATCTAGTGTGTATATCTTTCTCTTCTTCTTATTCTCTTACCCTCTCATTGTTCCACTCTGTCTCTCGTTCAGTGGCATGAGAAATAATTCAATACATAAAATAAACTTTGTTGAGGTTCAGAAATAGATGATTTCTGATTTGTTCACTGGAAATAACTTATCTGATCCAAGGCTGGTGAGATAATGAGTAATTTGCGCCTTTTTGTCATCGTATTCTTTCTATTTCACATTAATTTTAATCTAGACTTTTCTGTATAATTCACACATAAAATTCCTTTCTAACTTCCCTTTGCCATCTTTGATTATCCAGTTTTTACTTTCATGCACATATTTACATGCATCCTTGGTATTTTAACTCGAATAAAGTAATATGTGTATAATATTTCATTTAAATTCAACGTATTCAACCGTGCTGACGCAGTGTAGTTTAGTCATGCTGATGTACCATAAAATTCGAACACAAACACAAACTTTAAAATAGAAAATTATTTCTGTACTGTCATGTCATAGAACTGAAATGATTTCTCATGATCATTTCATGACCTTCAGCATAAAAGGTTCATCCCATTTTACTGTTTCAGTGACAGAAAGGTAAGAAATGGGTTGGCAAAATCACTTGTAAATGATTTATCTAAGAGCAACATTTTGCAAGGAAAATGAAATCAGAAAGAATTTTCAATGCGAACTTGGCAGAAACAACAGCAACACATAGCCAAAGCATAGTCTCAAACTTGTGACAGTAGCAATCACTTTAAACTAAACATTTTGAGAAATTGAGCGATTTTGAAATTTCTTACTTTGTTAGACTCAAGATCTTGGGCATTTATACAACGGAAAGGAAAATCCCAAAGGGTTAATATCATACGATCGTATGGCTGTATTGGGTAAAGGTTTCTTTTTTAGAGAGTGGACAGGAAAAAATAAGAGAGAAACACATCAGGTTATTATTATTAAATGAATTGATTATTATATGACAGACACAGACAGACTGGCTGACTGATTGACTGATAATTGGCATGATTGATTGATTGATTGAATCAAAGCCAGATTCAAACAGAAAATATGTGTAATATGACGCCCCAACCCCGAATTCCCCCCCCCCCCTTATTCTTCAAACTTGTGTTGATTTCTACAGTGACAAAACTGTAACTCAATCACAGTTAATCAATAAATCAATCAATCTGACAGTCAGTGTTATGAGAAACTTGACTCAGTCCGCCCTCATCAAACCACGTTCTGTCACCTCCAACTGTAGTCAAGACAGAAAGTCCATCTGCACTGAAGTCATACCTCACCAGATGAAAATGAACCGGACGTCATTCCAACTTCTCAAAACATTTGAACATTACGTTGCCATCCATGTTATAATACAACCCTTTACAATAACAACAGCTTGTAGGCCTATATCATTCATTAGTTTATTAATTATTAATTTATTATTGTTAACTAGCCTTGTAGCTAGACTCTTAAATGGGTTTTTGAACAGACAATTACAAAATTGTAGCAAGTACAATAATTTACTAGACTAACATAGTTTTTCATGTCAGGTGAAAGCAACCCACCTAGTGGGACGAACAAAAGGGGGGGGGGGGTGCGGAGAGGAGGGGAGGAGGGGAACCAAGTGTTGGTGGAGTGAAATTAACCAACTGCAGCCAACTCAATGGATGAGTTTGGCTCAATAATTAAATGGCAAGATGACAGCGGATTTTGAAGAACAATTTTACAAGGCGACGTTGTTGCCGTATCTTTACACTGTTCTGGCCAACGTGCTGTAGTCTGTTTACGGGCCCATGCTTCTTCATCTAAGAACTATTCACATGTACTCTGTTTACAACTAAAACCCTAAAAATCAATTTGTCGCAGAAAAGAAGTTTAAGGGGAAATATAATGTGACTTTGTCATTTATCAAGACTATTAAACTATAATGGCTGTCAAAGCATCATACATTCCATATATTACAACACATTATATAGAATGGAAATAAATTTTTCGCTCGTGATCTATATCATCCAGGCCATCTTCCGCTCTTGCACTAATACATTTTTTGGCCATTTCCAGAAAGGCATTAGTCAGATCCCCACCGAGAGCTTGAGTCAAAACATCATCTTGCTCTAAACTGCTCGTTGTCTCCTTTATAGTGTTGGGAATCTGTGAGGCCTTTGGATCTTTTGGTGGTGGGCATTCCAGCTTCCTGGCCAAACCATCCATACCTGCTGCCGCGACACCAGCTAGTGCCAAGTACGGATTGCAGGCTGAGCTGGGTAATCGGCATTCCACATA
The DNA here is from genome assembly GCA_038406235.1 of Peronia verruculata. NCBI lineage: Eukaryota > Metazoa > Mollusca > Gastropoda > Systellommatophora > Onchidiidae > Peronia > Peronia verruculata. Next base: position 4,314 of record JBCAUA010107327.1, read on the forward strand.
AATGTTCTCTCCAGTTTTCAGTCGGAGACAGGTGAGCCTGTCTTCCTCCCCCCAGTTGGCATACGTAGGACTGAAATCATCATATAATCTCGCCATACAATTAATAGTTGGACACAGTAATGCTGTCAGACCATGAATATGGTGAAGGATTCCAGCTAGCCAGTGATATGCAAGAGAGGAGACACATGTCGGTTCGTCCGAGTCTCTGAAAGCGTTTTCGCCACCTACAGTCCACAGTGAGTGATTGAAATGAAGACCATTGGCATGTCCGTGTGCTGTTGGACAGGCCATGAAAGTGGGTGTCAGACCATGTTTCTTTAACACAGCTCTAGCCCCTTCTTTCATTATCATCATCGTATCTGCAGACGCCACGCCCTCCTCTGGGCGGAAGGTTATTTCATACTGGCTTGTGGAAAATTCTGACATGAAAGACTCTACTGGAAGCCCTGCCTCTTCCAGTGAGTGACAGACTTCTAATGTGGCATCCTCCCTCCCATCAAGGATATCATATCTAGCAAATGGGATGAAGTCGAGATTGTTGAATGGAGTGACTTCATCCTCCTGGTAAATAGCACGCAAATTAATTAATATTCAATGATACAATGATATATATTCACAAAGTCATAATCATAATTGTATAATTTTAAAAACATATTAAAAAAAAACACTTGTAATACATGTAATGCTTACCAGGTATGAAATCAGAATCGATATATAAGTACATATTATTATACCGGCAAATATATATATGTAAAATATTTACAGTCTGTTGCACTGGTTTGCAAGGATAAAAGCTATGGAAATTATATAATGAATTATACTCAGTAATACATTACCGGTATTTATCAAATTAAATCAAGCATTAAATTGAGAGAGCTAATGGCATCTGATTGTTTCGGCAAAAACTGATAGTAGGATTATTAAAATAATAAAGAGCTACACACACATTTAGCATAATACTGTTTTTTGCTTAATGGTTTGTTTGTTTGTTGTTATGTTGTTTATTTATTATTTATTTATCTATTTTTAAATATAAAATTGATATTAGAAACAAAACACATTTACAGGTAAGTACCTTCTAATATGTTTATATTGTGGTCATTGAAACGAAGGTTTGCCCAAAAATGGATGATAGTTGGATCTCACAGAAAGAAGATATAATGATGACATCTCTGATGCTGATCCTACAACATGCTAAACTAGAAATAATCGTGAAACCTTCAAGTGCCAATAGATTGTTTCACTTCAAGTTTTCTCAGTTATATTTGGATCTGTTGAATAATCGCAGTGCGTGTTTGAGTGATTTTGTGTCAAAGTGAGTATTTTCACAACAAATAATTCCGAATTTTCCAGAAGTTATGCATTGATCAAAATTGATATGCACCAGATATATTATGTTTATTATTATTACTTTTTTAATTTGTTAGATCTAAGATGTGAGAGTAGGTTATGTGTAGTTGAGAATGGAATGGGGGATTGTTGTGCTCAATCCTATCACTTCCCTTTACCACACAAAAAGAAGGGTTGAACTAGTAGTGCACAGAGGGGTGGGGGGGGGGGACACCACTTTTCCGCCCTTTGCTTGAAATATACACCATGAAATATTTAAAAAAAAACAACAACAAAAAATATGATATAAAGAGAATATTTTCCTCTTACTGTTATAATTTTATCAAATGTTGTGGCGATCAGTCTTTCGAATGGCAAGCAGTAACAGGATTTTTTCCTCTTGACACTGCTTGCTCAACACATCTTTCGTCTGGCAAAGGGAAGTAAAAGTCGGGTCAATATGATCTCTCTTTACACAAATCCGTCTTTTGGAAAGGATAGATAATCTGCGAAACGATCTCCCATTGCCCCGATCACTCCAATGCCACCAATCTCTGCCTTATCCAGAAATAGATCATAAATAATACCCTCATCAGGAATCCCGATGTGATCCTGTGATGATTATCAATATTCCATTCATTGAACATAGTGAATTGTCATGTGAAAAGACACCCTGATCCTTTGTTTACATTGTGTTGTGAACAATTCATACAGTTTTTCTTGTTATTGTTGCAAGTTATACGTGTGGCAACAGGTGAAAACACGGCAAGATAGACTGCATGTCAATTGAAAAGATAAATCATTGTGTGCGTTTTTCACAGTGTAATTACCGCTACCATATTCCTTTTATTTTTATGAAATGAATGAGAGGGGTATAAAATTATTCTGATTAATACAACCACGGCAATGCTTGTGTTGAAGACAAGCAGCCATTTTTATTTTAATAGAATTTAAATAACCGACGTGATTGTTTCAAGCAAAAAAAGCAACGCAATTAAAGTCAACTCAAGCAATTTCAACTTAAGTCTAGTTCACAGTATTTTTACCCTTTTATCACAATTAATACCTCACAGAAAGATGAAAACCTCATGATATCTGATACAATTCTGGAACTGCTTACCTCAAATATCATAAATTCTGCTTCATGAGCTGATTTCATTGTCAAGCCAAACTCCTCTTTCAACCTTTGCACTTGTTTGATAGCTGCTGTCCTTGGTGACAAAACACGGTTTGAATGGTCAATCAGCTCACATGTTGCCCCTCCTACTTTCCTCTCTTTGGTCGAGAGCCATGGCAGAGGTCTGAAAGATGTAGTGTCTATTTTGGCAACACCCACAGATGATGTTGAATCAAACAGAAGTGATTTTTGTGGTATGTGACCTGGGCTAAACGTTATGGTACCTGAAGATGATCGAAATCAATCAATCAATCAACCGATCAAGCAATAAACCAATTAATGAACTCTCTTCTCATATCTCAGGCATTCTTTCTTAAACCATTTTGCATCTTCTTCCCTACCTTTAAATTTATTTGTCAAAACAAGCAAAAACCACCACCAACATACAATGGCTAGAGGTCAGATTGAATCATAATAAAATTCGAGAATAAAAAAATGGAAGATTTTGCGGTGAGAAAAGTTTGTTTTTATTGATTGATGAGACTAACTCTGACTCTCTGGTAGTTTTATGGACATTTCTAGGATGAATTCAACGAATGAAGAACACACTGTGAAAGTGGCATTTAAAGCTAAGCTTTTGTATTCCTCATAACACAATTTCGAAATATCCATTACCTACCAAGTCACATCATGACAGCAATCGAGTACGACAAATTCATTGATTGATTTTATATGTGAATTAGACTACAGAATATGAAACACGAATTGAACTTTCAGAAAAAAAAAATTAAAAACGAAAAGACCCTAAAAACTTCATAATAAATTAGAAATCTGTTTGAGATTAAAATACTTCCCCAAAAATTGTTGGTTTAATTGGTAGTATTCCATTAGAAATAGTTTCAAGAGTAGTTTGAACATCTGAACAAGGCTTGACAGATTGACAGTGAACTAAGAATATTAGGTAAGTTCTCTCCTTTTTTTTACCGTAATGGGAGATCGTTGTGCTCAGTCCTATGATTTCCCTTCACCAGACAAAAGAGGGATTGAACAAGTAGTGTAAAGAGGGAAAAAATCACGTTTGCGCCCTTTGTTTGAGATATACGCCATGAAAAATTCCAAAACTTTTATGATGTAAAGTGAAAGTTTTCTTCTTATTGTTATGATTTTATCAATTTTTTGGGGGATCAGTTTTTCGAATGGCAGGCAGTAAATGGATTGGATTTTTTCCTCTTTACACTGCTTGCTCAACACATCTTTTGTCTGGGAAAGGGAAGTGAAAATATGGTCAAAATGATCTCCCCTTAGACCACAAAAAAAAAAAAAAAAATCCCTCTTTTGAAAAGGGCAGACTATCTGCGAAATGATCTCCCAATATAGTTGTGCTCAATACCATTCAACCAAAACCCAAATTCCTCTTCTTCTCCTCTTCTCCCTAAACTATGGCATTTGCTTTTGAGTCGCATCATAAAAAAAGTTATCACTGAACATGAGGATGTGTCAATAGGCAGATTATAGCCCTTTTTGTTTGCGATATGTAACTAACCTAGTCGTGTTTATTTGTTTGTTTGTTTGTTTTTCATCAAAATACTGCTCATCAAAATAGTGCAACGAAGCTGTACCAGTATTTGTATTAGGATTCATAAATTTTTGCCTGAAACAACAGAGAGAAAAGATTTAAATGATTTTTTTTTAGCTTCTGATATAATGGAGAGCAAAGATTAACACATAGACAGGCATAAATAGCTGTCAAAGCATACACAATGAAGAAAGGCACATTGAATTGTTCATGTCCTCTCATTTGCTATGACTCGTCTTGTTTTGCAAAACTGAGACATGCATGTCTGTGTTCTTTAAAACAAGAAAAAGAAAGAAAAGAAACCATAGGCTACATATCCAATTAATATACAGTATGCACAATGACTAAGAAAATATTGAGGAAACTACAATGTTTTAGAGAAAGAAAAGTTCCTCTAATATTATATAGTATCAATAGGGTTGGAATTCTGACAAAAATGGACTCGGCCTAATTTTAAAACAAAAAATCCCTTCAACTGACACTTGTAAAATAAACTTATAGATAATTTCATTGTACATGCACAGTTCCCTTCATTGTTGTGATCTCCTGAATGATTACTATTTTTCTCTTTTATTTTGTATCATTCCGAGTTGAAGAATACAATGCTGTTCTGTAATTCACTGAAACATTATTTCAAGAGGATACCATCATAGCAGGTTTGCTCCATTTTTTTCTGTGGAAAGCTATGCGATGATTTAATTTTCCATGTAGATTGTAAATATCATGCAGCCTCAATTTTTTTTCTAATAAACATAACAGGAATGACACACAAATGTGTTTGACTAAACACAAAAAAAACGTTTTTCGCCATCAACCAAATTACACGTACTTCCCTCTGCCAAGGGAAATATAAGTGATCATATAACACAATCGTGTTATGTTATTTTTTGACCACGGTTGTGGACAGCTGAGACAACCATCACTATAGGAGGTTGAAAAGTTTATAAAAACAATAACCTCTGCCAAGGACAAGAGGTATAATAAAGGATTATAAAGAAGAAAAAAAAATCATTTTTTCTCTTGTTTATGGGAAACATCAGAGAATTCTGAAAAATTATAAATTTTTTTTTTCTTAGCATGATAATTTTGAAAAAAAAAATTGTGTATGTTGTGCTTCAAATAAAAAAGATACAAGTTTCTCTCCCCCCTCCCCCCCCCCCCCCTTCTTTGCAATGCTTGTCCTCCACCTCTTAACAAAGGGAAGCAACCTAGATGGCTGAAAAAAAATGTCTCATTATCTTTCATAAAGAATCTTTTGAATTGATTTTAATAATCAAAACAACATCAACAACAACAACAAAACTATGAAAAAAAAAAAAAAAAAGAGACTGTTGAGATATTTCATCTGTTATGATTTCATCAGCATGAGGTGACTTACCTGTTGTCTGCAAGACGTTTCTCAAGTGCTCAGTGGGAACCATTAACTGTCTCTCCACACCGCTGACACACGCGAGGGACAGTTGGAACAGGTCATACTGATCCAGGTCTAGGTGCTGTGAACTTGACATCGTTTCACTTGTCCTCTTTACCTAGCTACAGGATGTTTATGGCAATCGATAAGACTGCAGAGACCATCGGTTCGTTAGAGCTCTGTCATAGAAGCTTGAAAGACAGACATACAGACAGACAAAACAGACTTAATCAGACAGCAGACGGCAATGCTCATAGGCAGACAGACAGACAGAGAGACAGGCAGGCAGACAGACAGACAGACAGAGAGACAGATAGATAGATAGATAGATAGATAGATAGATAGATAGATAGATAGATAGAT
>JBCAUA010107338.1:0-10109 GCA_038406235.1 Peronia verruculata
TTTAAATTTCAAAAATCTGATTTAAATAAAAAAAATCCGATTTAAATCAATGCAATTAAAAAAATCTGATTTAAATTAAAAAAATTTCGATTTAAATAAAAAAAATCCGATTTAAATAAAAAAAATCGATGATAAGAGGTGATAAATTTGACATCTACTGGAATTCACATTTCATCTTTGTGAAAACATGCCGTTTTTGTGAAGAAAGGGTGGAGTTAGGAGGAAGACATTGGTCAGTATGATGGTCATTCTGGGCCTGCATTGTGTCACTCCGAAGCTAAGGTGGAGTCTTTAAAATCAAAACAAATGCCCTCAGGCTAAGCACTGGCACCAATGATGCAGATTGACAAGCCCGGCAAGGCACGCCACAGGATGTTATAGCCCTTGGGCTGGGTTGCAGTTCTAGAATTGATTTTAAACAGAGCTGACTGTCGTCCATAAGTGACCAGGCTGATATAACCTCAGTAGTGCCATTTTTTTTTGTTTGTTGTTTTTTAGTATTAAAATTTGATTTGTGTATTTGACATATTTTTTGTTTGTTTATTGAACAGTTTTGAGGGATTAAATAATTGAAGGAAATGCTTGCCAGACACATCTTGCATGTCATCTCCTGAGAGTGAAGGGTTCGTCTCCAACTCCAATGTGTCCACATCTGGAGATCTGTATCCCTTCTTTTCTGTTTGTTGTAACGTGTGTCTTCTTGACATAATTTTCTGTCTTTTTTTGGGTTTTTTTTTTTTTTGAGACGTAGTTAAAGAAGATAACCTGTCATGTAGAATGGAGTGATTTGGATCTAATAGATCTAGACGTCAATCAGTGTTTCACATATTAAAAGAAAGAAAAAAAAAAAAAGATCATCAAGCTTGATGATGAAACTAGATCATCATTTACTGATGTGATTAAAGCTGCATGCATATATGCCTCCCACTCTCTCTCAAAAGAAACATGACGCTGACATAGAACATCACGGCTAGATGATAATGACACGGACTGAAAAAGTCCAGGTAGGCTTCGAGACTATTTTGCTAGCCATGGCTAAAACTAAAACGCTGTCAAGGGAACTTTTATCCATGTACTCCAACTCATCTTCATTCTCACTCGTGTCCTTCTCTTTCTCTTTTGTAGTTTTTCCTCTTCCCTTTTCCCTCAGCTTTTTTGCCTCTCTTTCAGTTTGTCCCCAAGTGTTATCTTATTAAAATCCAGGAAACTATTATTGACATTCAGATAGTGGTCAATAGGGTGAAATGTAAAATGTACGCCTACAATTAGAGAGAAGAGAAAATCCAGAAAACCATGTATTGACATTCAGATGGTGGTAAATGGTGTGAACTTTATTATTATTATTAGAGAAGAAAAAAATCCAGCAAACTATTAAATTGACACCCAGGTAGTGTTAGGGTGTGAACACACCAGAACTGGCAGCGTACTAGGGCTGGCCGGGGACTAGTGGGATGGCGCAGCACAAGTGCTGGGTGTATCTGTTCAACCGGCTGGTGTGTGTATTGTGTGACTATATATGTGTCTGATCTCATTTGAAAGTCTCCGTCATGTAAGTCATCTCATTTTCTGTTTTGAGTTATAAATTAATGATCAGTATCCAGTGCATATTTTCAAGAATGTTTTTCAGCTGGCATGAAGTATGAAGGCACATTCAGAAATTAGCTGACCATCCACATGTATCAGGGCAACATTTGGGATATTTTAGAGTAAACTTGTTTGACTTCTTGTGTGTATATGTTTGTTTGTTTGTTTCTCTTTGCCTCTTATCTTAATGCAATAATGTACATTATACATTGTATATTGAGATGGATAGATGGATTTTGAAGTTACACATAAAATGGAATTTATGAATGTACCACAAATTTATTATGTTTGTCTCTCTGTCCATCTTTTTTTTCTGTCTATTTGGTTTATAAGCTGAAAGTAATGTGTTCGATCCCATTCTGCTTTCAGTAACAAAATAAATGAATTTATTTTTTTTTTATTGTTATTTTAGTTTCGAGTGAAAAAAAAAAAAAGCCACAAGGAAATAAAACATGTTATAATCAAAGCAGTTCAGTGTCATTAGAATAGATGGCATTTGGGATGTCTCTATACATGCCTGTGAGTGTATGTGCCTGTGTGATTGTGTTTATGTATGTCTGCAAGTGCAGTGATAAATCAAGTTGCTGATGGTAAGAGTCACATGGGTTTCTTCAAGCTTTTGGGTAAAAGTCCCATGTTCAAAAACATTGGGAGCCACTGCTTTAATGACTATAGTTGTTCAGATACTGAAATAGTTTAAAAGCTCTTGAAGTTAAACTGAACTTGAAGATCTGAGATCTTTTTTTTTTTTTTAAATCGAATGACATGCTGTTACTTCCTCTGTTCTTTCTGCAGTTTCCTCTAGAGAGTTTTTCATTACACATATGTCGCTATCCCATGAACAACGTAATGTACTTTTTAACATTTTCGAAATTGTCTTCTCTATTAGGTCCTGTAACATGTTGATGCTCATCACCAAGCAAGATTGGAAACCACAGTATCAATTTCACCAGAGCAAGTGGTGCTATGGAGCTGATCAAGCTAGCCTGTGGTCATCTTTTTGTAGGAAATAATAGTTGATTATTCATCCAATCACTTTTATTAAATGCATTATTTGCCTGCTGTCATCATCCTGTATGCATAGCCATGCTTCAGCCATGCATAGTAACAAGTACTACCCAGAGTGATTGAACATCAGAAGATTTTGCATCAGTAAGTTTTTGTGTGTATGACAACATGGCACGACATATTTGCTGAAGATAGTACAGGAAAGTCCTCATACCAAAGAAAGCTCTCTTGTAATCAAAGGACAAAAGTCAGTGTTATAAGGAAGATCAAAATGTCATCAACAATGGACAAAGGCAGTGCCGTTTTGGATGCTTTAGCTCAAGGGCAGATTGATCGTGTAAATGTCTTATTGAAGGAGGGAGCTCCACTAGATCTAAAAAGATCTGCAGAAATCGTGGTTGAAAATGGCCAATGTGAGGCCTTGGAACTTCTTGTCAATAAGTGTGATCTTGATGTGAACACAAATTTCTTGCTGCATCGAGCCTTATTTGCAAAGCAAGAGAATGTTGCTAAGTTATTGGTGAAATTGGGGGCAGATGTGGACGAATGTGAAGAGGAACCAGAAAATTCTGTAATCGAAAATTTTCCGCAGCCAAGAGAAACTGTTGACCAATGTTTCTTTGATTTGCCTCTCCAGCTATCCCTGTATTGTTCTGTGGACATGATGTGCTTTCTGTTCCACCAAGTAACCGATTCACTCGACAAAACTCTTTTGTCAGCATGTCACAATTCTGTTGATGTTGACCGTGTTGTATTTCTGTTAGAAAATAAGGCTGACATTTATGCAAAGAATGAAAGTGGACAGTCTCCACTTCACCTAGTTATAAAGGCTGGAAACATTGCGAAAGCGAGGTTGCTCGTAGACCATGGTGCTGACATTGAAGACAGAAACTATGATAATCAGACACCTGTAATGTATGCATGTGATAGCTCTGTGAGTACAGAGTGTCTTCAGTTCCTGTTGGAGAAGGGGGCCAACCCTAATTCAAAAGATACTGACAAGAAAGGGGCACTTCACTTTGCTGTGGAAGGTGGGGATATCGAAAAGATCAAACTGCTGGTAAAACATGGAGCACATCTTGAAAATAGAACATCGGATTGCGATACCCCTCTTACCCAGGCATGTAGAACATCTGTGTCTGTTGATTGTCTTAGGACCCTGCTAGAGTTGGGTGCATTTCCTAATGCTAAAAACAATACTCTAGCAACAGCCCTTGCCTTGGCAAGAAAATCAAATGACGAAGAGAAGATCAGTTTACTAGTACAATATGGAGCCACAGAAGTAAGCAGTCAGTCGGAAGAGACAGCCCTTATGACTGCATGTAGAATAACCTCGGGCGTGATGTGTGTTTCATACTTGTTGGAAAACAATGCCTCACTTTCTTTACAGAATGACAGAGGTGAAACAGCAATTCATTATGCTGCAAATAGTGCAGATGTGGAAAAAATGGAACTGCTCTTGAAGTATAAAGCAGATTTAAATGCAGTAAACCGTGCCGATGAGACAGCTCTGATGGAGCTATGTAATAAACAATACCCTAGTAAATACTATGACTGTGTGAAATTTCTCCTGGAAAATGGGGCTTTACCAAATTTGACAAACTTGACAGGGCAGACAGCACTCCACAGAGCTGCTGAAACAGGTGATATGGAACTAGTGAAAATACTTGTACAGCACAATGCACATGTGAATGCTATGAATCACGATGATGAGACACCTCTAATGAAGATATGTGGTACCAAATGCGATGTGGAATGTGTGAAATTTCTCCTGGAAAATGGGGCTTTGCCTAGTCTTGTGAATGAGCGAAGAGAAACAGCACTGCATTATGCTGCCCAAGCAGGGGATCTGGAAAAAATTAAAATTCTTATTGAGTATAAAGCAAATGTGGATGAAATGAACGATGACACAGAGACTCCTCTCATGAAGGCCTGTGCTGAAATGTCTGTTAATGTGGACTGTGTCAGGTTTCTGCTAGAAAACAAAGCCTCGCCAACTGTGACCAATATAAGGGGAAGAACGGCTTTCCACAATGCAGTAGATGTGGGAGACATTGAAAAAATGCAATTGTTGATGCAGTATAAATTGACTGTAAACACTATGGCCGACAGTGGTGAGACACCTCTAATGTTGGCCTGTGCCAATAAATCTGTCAAAGTGGAATGCGTTACGTTTCTCCTAGAAAATGGTGCTTTGCCTGATCTGTCCAACCAGAAAGGAGAGACGGCTCTTCACTATGCTGCAAGTGTAGGAGATGTGGAAAAAATGAGAGTGCTCATACAGAATAAGGCAGATGTCAATGTAATTAACAAATACGGAAAGACACCACTAATCAATGCTTGTGCTGCAAATTCTGTGTCAGAGACCTGTGTGCAGTTTCTCTTGGAGAACAAAGCTTTACCCAATCTAACCCATAAAGGCAGTGAGACTGCTCTTCATTTGGCAGTACAAGCTGGAAATGTTGGTAAAGCTAAGCTGCTGATACAACACGGGGCAGATATAGAGTCCAGAAACCAAACAGGAGAAACGCCTTACCTCACTGCCGCTCGAATAGTTAATCGTCAGTTGATTGAATATTTTCAGGAACTTGGAGCTGATGTTACAGCAGTGGATTCATCAAAGCGAAATGCTGTTATGCTGATTGTTAGAAAGGGTCGCAAGAAAGGGGAAAATGTTCACGATTCATTACAATGTTTGATAGATAAAGGAGTCTCTGTTAATCAAAAGGACGAGAAAGGCAGGACTCCGCTGATGTTTGCTGCTCGCTGTGAAAATCTTAAGGTTTTAAAGTTATTATTGAAGGCTAAGGCTGACGTTCATGTTGTGAATACAGAAACAGCAGATACTGGTGTGCAAGAAAATACCGCCCTTAGCATACTATTGGAGAATGCTGTCTGGAACAGGAATTCTTGCTTAGAAGAATTAATTAAATATGGTGCTGCTGAGAGTGTCCCCAAGAGATGCAATGGCTGTCTGCATGAAATGATCAAATATGACGAACGTGAGATGATTCATTTAATGTTAATGAATGGTTGGGCACCTACCTTGTCCAATGCTGCATTCCAGTATCCCTCTCGGAATCCTTGGGCCACCTGTCCTGACACTGCCTCTCCCTTAACTGTGGCATTGCAGACTGGCAATATCGCAGTTGTTCGATACTTACTCGGCAATTTGATGTTGTGTCCCTCTGATATCTCTGGTCAGTTATACCACAGCCTGTGGCGACATGAACTGGTCTTTAGGAATAAGTTTGATATTGTGAAACTTATGGATGAATTCTATTCACATCCAAAGTCTCTCTTCCAGCTAAGCTTCGTCTCTGTTTCCTACACTTTAGGAGGTGTTCCAGGAAGACTGGCAAGAATCAACAGTCTGCCTTTACCATCGATACTGAAAGACATGTTGTTTTTTAAAGACACAAACGTTCCATTGGACCTTCTTCATGTACATGTTGATGATTCTGCTGATTCAATGGATTTGGACATTGATGATGATACTGATTCAGTGAACTACAATATAGATTCAGATTCTGACCATGATTATAACTTAGGAATTTCTGAATCTGACACTGACAGTTTAACTGAATATAACAATTAACATTATGGCATAATATATGATGTTGTTTTATGATAGCCACTGATAGAGAAGAAATTTATTTTCTCATTATTACATGTGGCAAATAAGTTATATGTAGTTTTATGCAAACTTATTCACAGTTATTTTTTGTATGCGTTTGTTTATTGTTGTAGAATGTATTCACTTGAGACTATAAATTTTCCGACTTTTTCTTTTTTTTTTTTTTTTTGTTAAATTACTCCCAGATCTCATGGTAAAGTTATATATATATATATTTTTAGAAAAATGTGTCCCATTTTAATGGGGATATCAGATTATATCAATCACAAGTGACAGTCTTGATCCTGACATTATTAGTAGATTCATTGTCATCAGTATTTTATGTGCAAATTTAAATATTCTGCTTGGTTCATGCTTAAACCTCTTTCAATCCTTGACATTCACTGAGCTTGAGTCAAAGCAAATTTGATTAAACTTGACAAGTTTGTGGGGGCAAAAAAAAAAGGATAGTTGTCAGGCTAGATATGCTGATGACTGCAAAAAATTATTGAACTCATTTGATGTGTTCAGAAACCTAGATCTGACATCTTTGACAGTTTTAGCATTCATGGTGTAGCTAGATGTGTTAACATGCCAGGGATGTCAAATTTCCTACTTTAGTAGGATCTTTTTGGCTGCCTTAAGTTCTCTGTTGGCCACAAACCAGATATTATTTACCATTAGTGTATTTCAGTTTTATGTTGCTAAAGAATATGCCAGGAACTTTTCCTACTTTTTCATGTAGACAGATTGACATCTCTGACATGCCTTTAACAGTAAGAGGACAGTATTCGCTGTATATACATGTAGTTTTATATTTTATTAGTAATTTCCTTGTATTGCAATTTGCCGTTATTTGAATTTTCTTCATGGCATATATATCAGTATTCTCTTGTTCTAGTACTTCTAGCCCTCAATTTATTCACAATGAAGTTTTCATGTGTGGTGGCAGTGTTTTCTTTCATAGTAAGCTAAAAACAATGGATAAGTCAGTTTTTGAACTTTTAAAGTGAATTTGTCTCATTAAATGGGAAAACCCATGGATTTTGATAATGTACATTGGTTATGTGATCTTCAAGAAACAAAATACATGTAGTATAAATAGTGGCAAACGGTAGCATAGCCAGACATTTATTTCATGAGAAGTTGTGGTCCCGAAGTTGTTTCTCGGTTTCTGAAAAATGAAAAAAAAAACAACTATCTTGCTGAGTTTTGGAAAACCACTCAAAACTAAGATGAAAAAAAAAACAAACCACAAACACATTGTTACATATTCTAAGGTAATTGAATGATTTTTTGGGATTAGCGTGTTTGTGCACAAATGAACTGGTATGGATGGGGCTTTGCTGAATTTAATTTCACAAAAAACAAAACACTATGAAGTGGGCCAAGTTGTCAAGCTGATTGTGGATCATTCTTCTCATTGGGGTTTGATGAGAGTTTGCGCTTGTACCAGTAATTATGTCACGAAAGAGTTGATGAATCCTGTAACAAAATGAGGCACTGTGATCAAAGGTGATGAGTTTATAGTCCCTTGAATACTCACATCACAGACGATGTCTAGTTTTTCATTGATATTTTCCCATTTCTAAATCACAAGCAGCTCAGTTGTATTCCATTTTTATCTTACATGTTAGGTTCCAATTCTATGACACATTTGAGTCAGGAAAAGGAAAATATCATTTTAAACAAATGATGTGCACTTATGGGACAAAAAAGCTTATTACAGTTTTTTGTCACAGTGTCAAATATAATTATGTAAGCTATCTATTGAGGAGTGGAAATGTACAGTGCTGAACTGATTATTTTTAATTTTTTCTCCCCTAATGTTACTCTTTCTACCATATTTACAACGCAACCCTTATACTGCCTTCTCTTCATTCAGGGCTGTCAAATATCCTACTTAAGTGGGATTTCCTATGTTTTGGCTGTCAGTAATTTCTCTCTTGGCCTCAAATCCAGTATTATTTACCATTAATGTACATGTACTTCAGTTTTATGTGTTGCCAGAATCTTTTCCTACTTTTTTATGTGCGCAGATTGACATTCCTGTTCATTGTTCCAGTGAAACAAAAACAAAAAAAAAATGTTCTGTAAGATTAAGGGTCCAAAGTCTACTTTCTCCATTGCCAAAACACAGTGGATGTCATAAAAAAAACAACTCCAGCTTTCTCCTTGAATCCAATCACTTCCTACTGTGTGCACTTTCACTCTTCAGACATTCTTTTGTTGATTGGATAATTGAGTGTATTTTTGTTATACATTATAGTGTCACTTTCAAATTGTGCGAGGTTGGAAATGTGAGCCAAAACACAGATTTTTCACAGTTGCAGCATTATTCACACTGTTCGCATCCTTCAAGTTTCATATTGATAAGAATAAAAACAAAAAAAAACCAAAAAAACAAGAAGAGAGGTGTCACTAGGACCAGTCTGGTCAAAGACTTTCTCATTATACGTACATTACTTTGTACTGGATTTCTGTTTGTTCAGAATAGTTCTCTGTGTAACTATGGTGGTCATTACTTCTCTGAGACCATATCATTAGTTTGGCAGCATACTGGAATAAAGCAAAATACCTTGTCAAGACACCAAATTTTACATGACAGCAATTAAAACTTCAATCTAGACTGAAGTGATAGTAAATCCAGATTGAAATGAGGCCGAAAGATTATTATTTTTTTTTTTTTTTTTACTTTTGCCTGAAGAGGGTCTTATGAAAATACATTGGTTTTATATAGTTAAATTTGATTTTGAACGAAAATTTTTGGATTTTCACAAGAATGACTAATTTTGCATGCCATCAAGAATAGTACAGGTTTTTTTTTTTTTTGTTTTTTTTTTTATTAAACCTGAATGTTAATGGGATCATAGAGCCCCTGACATTCTCGCAAATTCCGTCAACACTTATAGGCTTAATTATCCTCTTCTCGCCTGCTTTGCATTTTGTTCTAAAGATGACTGTATTTCCTTGGACAGGCCAAACTGTAAAAAATAGCATTAACACAGGGGAAAAAAGTATGCCTGTTGATGTAAATGTTATCATATCTTCAAAATTACTTTTTGCAAGCAATTTCCTTAACATTGCCTTTCTTTTTTCATGGCTCAATACTCTTTTGCTGTTGTGTTGTAACATTTATATACTTTTCAACAGGTTCGTGTCTTTCTCCAGGTGTTTGTGTTTTTTCCATTTTTATCATTGTATGTTTTCATGTATGGGTATTTTAACATTTTATTTCAAACTTTTTTTTTCTTTACTGCAGAAGTAGATCTTTATTCATATTCAGTATTATTTGTTGTTTTTTTTTTTCTTTTTGTCATTTTGAAATCTCTCCATGGGATGGTAGATTTTATTGCAGGCCAATAGTACAAATGTATGCATTATCACTGTTGTCGCCTGTTGGGGTCTTCTCAACTATTGAATCCATTTCTAACTTTGAAATGCTATTCATGCTTCCTTTAAATAGAAAATAATGCACTGATTTATATTATTTGTCAGCTTTCGTCACTGTTTATGAGCATTTGAGTTGTTTTCAGCAAGAATGAAATTTCAGATCACTGTACATGTATGATGGAACACCTGTTTTTTAAAGAAAATGCTGCCCTTTTATGTTTAAATTGTTAACTTAAGATTACATCTGTGTGAATGAAATGTTCAATGAGCAAGGTTTGCTTAAATATGTTATTATGTGTAGAAATGAAGGTTTAACTCTTTCTCTGCCACTGGTGGGCCGATGGGACCCATTTTTACCACACACCAATATATCAGTGCTGCAGTAGAGCAGCACTGAATTGACACGTATTTCTCTCTTTTTTTTTTTTTTTTTCTTCTTAAGCCTTTCAATTGTAGGAAGGTAGGATTATCCCAGCTTTTAGAAGCTGCCAATTTTTGTTGAGAAGTT
>JBCAUA010107349.1:0-10108 GCA_038406235.1 Peronia verruculata
CATTTTTGGGGCAAAATCCACATTTCAGGACGTGCCCCCCCCCCCCCCTCCCCTTTAAATGAAATAACAACAACTATTACATGGTTACTTCCCATGATGTTAAAACTACTGAACTCTAGGCTTGCTCTAAATTTTAGCTAGATCTAGGTCTTTTGTTTTAGTGTGTCTGTTTCTGGTCAACAAGTGTATTTTCATCTCTTCAACAGGCTGGCTTATTTAAATTAAGTGCAAAATCAGTTCATTGTCAAGTTTCTTCCTGTTTCTGCCTCTGATTAAATGTTATGGTTTTTGTAAACCCACTGACAATGGCTTCTTGAATCTGAGATTTTAACAATTAAAGCTCTCTGGTCGTCTCGTTGTTTTCCGTAACTGACCATAAATCAGGCATGATGTCATTCTTCCAAAGGTACGCTAACAGTTTGCCTCTAAGCATGTAAAAAATGGTGTATTGTATGGCTATGAACTGTTGGTCACAGGATAGTGGGGTGTCTGTCAGGGAAAAGTGAGATACAACCATGTCACAGAGAACATTAGTAATCTCTAAAGCAAAGCTCTGCATATGACTCTCATCTGGGGCTCCTCATGGTACTGTGATATTTCTCACCATGTCACTTAAATTTGGAGATTTATTGGCCCCAGTTTGATCAAATTATTGCTGCAATAAATATTCACAGTCCAATAGACACTCCTTCAAAAGATAACAGAAACTTCACCGAATAGAACAATGAAAAATTCTATGCCCAAAACTGAAATCCTTTTAAACAGAGGGGAAGAACAAAAATCAAAGACCACGTGGCCCATTCAGGTCTTCTCAAGTGGTCTGAAACTACAATTAAAAAAAAGAAAAGAAAAAAAATGATGATCATGAGAAGAGTATCAAATAGATGTAGTCTCTTTGTTTATGCCATATTGAATAATACCGCAATTCCCCTGACCACTTGACCCACTCAAGAAGCTTGGCATTAACCAGTGATCAAGCTGTTGAGAGCAAAAGTGAGCTTTAATTAAGTACTATGAATGAAAGCTAAAGTGGCCTAAGTATCTGTTAGTTTATATAAGAGATAGTTCTCTTGTGCTCTTACTTTATGCCACCATTAGATCATGTATTATATTTCTTTATTATCACTGCTGCCCCATCAACGTCAGCAGTTCTGATCTAATAAAAATAAGTCCATGTGGTCAGAGGGATGATAGCTTGCTATGCATACTGAGATTCTACAACATGAAAGTAAATACATCCATATGTGGAGTGGTTTGGTCCAAGCAGTTATATTAGATTATGAACACATTTGTAATAGAAATACATGTAGTCTATGTGACTGGGGGTGATAAAAGTGTCATCCTTATGAAATTGACATGTCTTTATGAGTACAATTCCTTCTCATGAGCTCATTGCAAATATTAATAATATTTTAAGAAAGGTGGAGCTAGGGGAGGGATTAGAGGAAGACATTGGTTCGTAAAGTGGTCCAATGTAGGCCTGCATTGTGTCACTCCAAAACCAAGGTAGGATCATAACATTTTTGGCTATTAGGAGTTTATTTTTTGCATTATATAGCATAAGTTGGCTGTGACATTGCACTACCACTTTAAGGAACTTTTGGAATTTCAAATTTGTAAAATTTGCATATGTTAAAAGCCAAACTCTATATAAGATTTTGGAATAAATATTTTTTTTTAAAAAGGCTCCCTACAGTGTATGATAATATCTCACAAACTGACACCACTATTAACATGCGAAATAGGTCCTTAGATACAGCATTTACTTCCATTTTTCAGAATTTTCAAAATATCTTTCATTACTCTCAAACTTCCTGACATTTTTTGTTTTTGTTTTTTGTTTTTTTTGTTCTGAAATCCAGCATCACCGCCATTGATTATGCGATATTGATGATTTGATTTTTGTTTCATGTCTGGAGGGCTGTCGTTCACTCCTGAATTCAAAGTCATTGACACGGGGCATATATTTAAAATTTTCACTCATGTCCTCCTTTAATTCTATTGTGCCATAAAACTGTACCTCCAAGAGACCAAATGTACATCATGGTCACAAACTTTTTTTTCAGTACCTAATGTACAATACTGTAGCAAATGCTGATTTGGCTTGGAAAAAAGATTATAGTGGTAGGAAAACTCCTCAGGTGGAGCAAGACAGATGACGGTGTTCACAGGAAGAGTGGGATCTTTCATCAGATGTTTCAGCCTTTAACTTCTCGAAAAGATTATACAATAGAACAAGGGGAAGGAGTTTCTGAATGTGCATGTAATTATTATGTTTTCTTCAACAGAGCCGTATAATATACCTGTGATTGGCTTGTCCGTCCCTTGGGCTTACTACTGGCTGTTACTCAACACAATAACTCAGTATCCTTTCATG
This sequence comes from Peronia verruculata, assembly GCA_038406235.1. Classification (NCBI taxonomy): domain Eukaryota; kingdom Metazoa; phylum Mollusca; class Gastropoda; order Systellommatophora; family Onchidiidae; genus Peronia; species Peronia verruculata. Next base: position 2,378 of record JBCAUA010107349.1, read on the forward strand.
ACAGATGTTTGTCCCTCAATCAAGGGACAAAACAGATGTTTGTCTTATAATGGAATGTCTTTTTCAGTGCCCTGTTTTAATTGTTTCAATTATTATGTGGTTGTTTTACAATGTAGAGCCCTTTAAATTTCAAGCCTACATTGAAGCAATATCCTGCTTCCTCATAGGTTGTTGAACAGATCATGCAGGGAAAAATATTAATCTGCCAGATGACAGATGACATTATGAGTTGACTGGATGGTGGGGATTAGAATTGGGACTGTTCTTACAAATATATTTGGTAGATCACAGTCTATAGGAAGCTTTATGGAAACAATAGTTTTGTTTTCATGGCAGTAGCCTTCATTTATTGACATGGTGAAGGATGCATTCACAGTACAACATTCTTTTGAAGATGTAACATTTACAATAAGAATCTGGCAAGTATTAAAAAATCTCTGTGTTGTCTTTACTGTTTCTTTTCAAATATTTATGTCAGAAGTCTGGTGGGGAGAGTATTTAATTACACTATTTCATCATTTCATCTTTTGGGGTAGGGGAGGGGTGGTAATCTATTTTGTTTTGTTTTTATGTTGTTTTTGTTTTATTTTTTCTATTTAGATGGCACTTGGTGATGGCACTTTTCAAAATTTCCATTTAAATCTGAGTCTGCAGGATATCATAACCTGATCAAAATCCCACTAATCTAGTCAAGATCCCACTTATCCAGATGAAATAACAGTATGATGACCATTGTTGTTTGCAGAGTAGTTTGACTTATGTGCAGACCATGAAGAGGTCACAGTATAGATAAAGCACACTTTACACAGCTTGGAAAGTTTAGAGTCGCAGTCTTGCTCAAATATAACTGAAAATATTTTTTTTAAATATAGATGATATATTATCATATCAGCCACCAGGCTCATAATAAGTTATTTCATTGTCATTTCCTTCATTTTTTGTTTTTGTTTTATTTTTATTTGATCATTTTGCTAAATTATGATTCTACCTCTGAGAGAGAGTACTTAATTTAAACACACAACACTGATACACTGTAAGCATTTTTTTTTTTTTTTAGTGATCTATTGAAAATAACCTCTGCTTATTAAGGTTAAGCTGTACTTTATGAGTTAAGCTCTTTCAATGAATTAGTAGTCAGAAAATGTGACTCTAGAATAACCTTTAGGCACACTTTAGATAAAGTAATAGCGGGTTTGATTGCATGAAATTTGTTATTTCCCATTTGATTATCATATTCAAAACATTACTTTACTTTGATGAAAGATTTCTTCTGAGATTACCAAACTGATACTGGAAATGAGATCTTGTTCTTCTTCTCTCAGTATTCACCACTATGTGATTATCCTAAGGGAGCAGCTCAGGATATAATTCATACATGTTCTATGTGAATTTTTGCACAAACTCCTAGAACATAATGTCCAAGAAATAGATAAGTAGTGCCTAATGTCTACATTTTACACAATTATCTCCCTAACCAATGTTTCCAGATTTGTCTGCATTAAGAGTGTCTTCATTTTGACCACAGAATGCTCATCCCTGACCGTCACTCTGGTGGTCACTCTACGAAAATTTATCAGCTTAGTCTTTTCCATTATGTACTTCAGGAATACTTTCACCTTCACTCACTGGTTTGGGGCCATTCTGGTGTTTGTGGGCACACTAATGTTTGTTGAAGTTTTAAATAATTTTGAGGTTTATCGTAAATTAGAAGCTAAGCTAGTCATGTCTGAACCAGAGAAGAAGAGGGATTAACCTAAGTATTAAGAATAGCCATATTTTGATGAGAGTGACACTTATTTAATATGTGGAGGTGATCTTGTTTATAAACAATGTTCAATGACATTCTTCCTCTGTGATACATAAAATGAATTTTCATTTCAATCATGTCAATTTTCAACTGCTTTTTTTTTTTTTTTTCATTGTTTTCTTTATTTTTTAGACAAATAGGTTTAGTTATTTTCCTGCCGCTGAGGAAAAGTCTAGCTAGGCTGCCACCTCAGCACTGGCTGCAATTGCCAACAATATTCTCATTCTCTATGTCAATAAATTCTCTGTCCCAATCTATCAGCAAGTACAATGATACCTTAATTTTGTGTTTCCATCTGTATGAGATAAAAGGATGCCCAGTCTAAATAGATCTTTCTGTTTTGACATACAAACTACTTGAATGTATTGAAAACATAAGATATGGAGGAAATACATGCAGCTGTGTTACGAAGTGACATGTAGAAAGTATCATTCTTCTTTCATTTATCATAAGGCTGACTTCTTAATGGACTAACTTCAAATTTTGTATATATATACTCTCAAACTAAAAAAAAAATATTAATCTGCCAGATGACAGGTATATATATAGTTTTAAAAGGATGCGCTTCAATGGTATGCATCCCCTTTTCTGTCATCCTTCTTTCATTTATCATAAGGCTTGGCAAAGGGTTGCACTCAAACTGAAAATCTTAGAAAACACTGGAAAAATATAGTTTTGTTTTCCTGGCTCTGAAAATATAAAAATCCTGAAGAGTCCTTGAAAACATGGTCGATAAAACTGATAAATATTAAAGAAAATAGTTCTATTTCCAGGTTACATGCTAATCTGAATTTGAATACCTTTTTTTGTTGTTGTTGTTGTTTTTTCTTTTATCTTTTGTACAAGCTTGATAGCTATCAGCATTGTATGAACCTCTGTCATTTTTTTTGGGTGTGAGAGAAGAAACTTATAGCCAATAGATCTCTTATAATGTGCCATGACTTTCAACACAATTTGTCAATCACAAAAACCTCTTCCGTAAGGACAATTCTTTCTGCAGAATAAACTTGACAAAGCTTTTGCTGTTAAAGAGATTGAGTGGAAGGAGTTTTGGACATCAATATAATTTATACATTTCAAATATATGTGTAGTTAGAGATCCAAGTCTGGATCTGTTGACATCATGGTTTTCAAATGGATACACAGAGCATTCAAAGAAATGTTTGAAACTGACAAATTTTACATAATTTGCAATCTTTATGCAGAGTATGGGTAGATTGTGGATCATGTTTATGGAAGATTTTAATGTGTAGTTTTTGCTTTTTGTTTATCAGTTTGTTTTCTCAAATACTGCTGTGGCTTGATCCTGATGTTAACAATTTTTTTTTCTCAGTGTATTTTTTCCCCCCCCCCCTTTTTTTTTTGCCCTGTATATACTTAATTGTCATTCACAAGATGGTCTCAACAAAGTTATGCTAGTTCTCTGATTTTTCCTTTAGATAACAGGTTTTCTGATCATAATATCAAAATCAGGTTTTTGCTAATTTTAGACTGATAGGAAAAGACTACTGGTTCGGGCCAGAATAATCTACCATATGTTTCCAAAACAGCACCAACACTGCATCATCAAGAGACTGTGTAGAAAGATCATGACATTTCAGATTTATGAAAATTCAAACTGTGTTTTTTTTATTTCAAAATGTTTTTTGCCAATTTTTTCCCTAACATTTTTTTAATTCTTAATGGTTTAACTTCAAATTTTGCATACATATAGTTTTCATAGGGTGCACTTCAATAATATGCATCCCCTTTTCTAAACTTTGTTTATGTTTTTGAAGGAAAGTTGGATATTTAGGGGAAAATTGAGAAATATTCTGATAAACTTGCTTTTTTAGTGTCTTAGGCTTTTGACAGTAGATAATTTTCAAGACATAAAACCCAAGATGGTGGTGTTGCCATCACAACTTTTTGACATAGTGTCACAAAATCCCTGAAATTGTGACTTTTGGGCTCTGATTACCTGCTGCACAGCTGTTAATCGTTTCTCCTTCTCTCTTTTAAATTCTACAAAACCATGAAAATCGGATGTCTCTATGATTGTTAATGTGAGTGATATAGATGTTTGAAACTGTGCATAGAAACCTACATTTCTTCCTGAAATTAGTTGAGTAATCAATTAAATCTCAAATGTACCTGCATGGTAACTCTTCAATTTTTGTATTATTCTTATCTGCTGCATTAAATTAAACTCTTAATCCTGTAAATTTCATATCCGCATCACCATTACTTTACTGTTATTACAGGGCGAATATCACAACCTGTTTGTTTGTGTTGGGGTTTAATGACATATCAGCATGATTACAGCTACATGTATATTGTGTCAGACATGGTAAGATATGTTTACATGTAAGAAGAAGAGAGGAAAGAATGCAGTACAGAGGACAGGAGCAAGGAGAGAGAAGAGATGTCTCCCCTGGAATGTCAAAGATGGCACGCCATGGGAGACACCCCACAGATGACAGTGTTACACCATATATGCAAGTGGGAGCAGAGAACCTACTTATAAACCCCGGGCCCCCACGGGGGCTCACAACCTGTGCTCATCAAGACAAAATTTTCTTTAACGGGCCCAAATGGAATAGTGTTTGGCATCTGTGGTATGCGTTTACAATGAAAGAACATTCATTAGAGATGCAGAAGGCCATTTTAAATGAACTGTATAGAGCCTGTGGGGGGAAAAATGTCACTCAGATTACTCAGAAACAAAGAAATATGATGCACAAAAAAAAAAAAATAACACGTGTGGGTGAGACGGTGAAAAAGGACATGCAAAATAATCGTCATGATGTGTAGTGTTATATATCTGCTAGTTTTCTGTTGGAAGAAAAAGGTAATAATGTATGTATCAAGATTCATTTGGTCTTTGAATGGATCAAAAACAGCTGCTCGAGGATAAAAAACTACTGTGGAGGCATTATTTTCGGTAATGTTGCAATTAAATTTGATATTTATATGCATAAAGATGTTTTCTATAAACACAGAAAATTTATATTAGATCTGAGGGGTGGTCGTGTAAGTAACAGTAATTGAAAGTATCACCCATAATTTCAATTTGAGATGAAAATGAGCCCGACTTCTGAAGGCTTTTCCGGCAAAGTATTTAAGCTAAAGGACTGGCTTTTTCATGAAACATGACAATCACTTAGGCTTAGTACTATCAAAAAGAGCCCATTCTTGCATTCCTTAACATAAAGGGATAATTTAATGAAGAAACAGCCCTGTATATCAAATCTATTTTCCTGCCAAAATGTGCAATCCCTGAACCTTTTCCTAATACTCGTGACCCCAGTTGTGGTTTCAGGCCAAGCCTAGGGCAACTAAAGTGCCACAGTTGTGATGCTGTGCTGAGAAAGGTAGTTTTTGTTTTATTGTATTCCTATAACTTCAACATGCTGAATTCAGTGGAAAAGGTAAAGTAGTCTATCTCAATGATAATAAATCACCTTCAGGAAGTGAACTAGTCTACAATACTGGAACCGGTCAGTCTGTTGTCCCTTAGCTAACTGTTTTTCACTGCCACACTTTGATCCTCTTGTGTTAGACTTTAAAAATATGTTGTTGGATAAGTTATGCTGTTAATTCACCATGTCAAGGACATGTCAATGGTTTATTGCTCTCAGGGATAGCATTCATGTTGGAATTATCACCTAGAGCAGGTTGGTATGTATTTGATTATCTCCTAAAAAAAACTAGGTACATGTGTAATAGTGGCTAGTACTATAAAATGTGTATTACAATCTAGTTTTTTGTTTAACATAATATTAATAGCAGTTTAAGTAATCTGTATTAGTCAGTTGTATCTGCATGGACTTGCTGATCCTGTCTAGATGTTTACTGTTTAGGGAAAAAAAGATATATGTTATATTAATAAATATTAAGGACTTTTGTAAAATTATATGTATTATGTTTCGGTGCAGAATAGTTGACCACTTACACATATGTTTGTTTGAATAGCAAAAGAGAGGTGGTGGTAATGTGTTTGATGTTTGAGTTTGATTGCACTCTGTTGTGTTAAATACATGTATCAACAAGATTTAAAACAAATTGTGTGATCAGATTTTATTTGTTATTTGATCACATTGGATCTTGCAGATAAAGGATAATCTATGTACTCATTGGTCAGTAATTTCAATATAATTTTATATTTTTCTGTTTGTCTTATTATTAATCATAATTGCCCCCCACACAAAAAAAAAATACAATGCTGCTACACTGAAAGCTATGTATATACATTTAGCTTAGGCATATTGTGTTTTTAGTTATTATGGGATAATCTAGCATTCAAGCTCAAATTTGTGGAAGCAGTCCATTAATCTAGTCCATACATGAGGCAGCTGTATTCTCAAGATATCTGATAATGGACATATCACCAGCCTGTGATCCATCAATTCAGTGTTCCAGATTTCCTTGTCCTTTTGTTTGCTTGGCACACCTTGGCACATTATTATTTATTGGAACATATTCATTATTTTAGGTAATATAGTCCCAGACACTTATCCATGATACCATAGGGCATCAGCAATTGAAGTTCATTCTCTATGAATACAACTTTATGTGGCTTATGTTGCTGCCAGACGGATGCCACTTCTGTTTATTTACAGCACAAATTTTGCAAGAACAATGTCAGATGAAGTAAGAAATAGTTTTATGGTTAGACATTCTTAGACATTACATACATGTATATTGAATGCAATGTGGAGAAGGATACACAATAAACACATTATGTATTTCTAACAAATAAAAAGACTTTTAATTGTGATGTGATACCTCACCATAAATGATTCAGAAAATCACATACATTATCATGCACCATATCACCAACATGGAAGTAAAGAGCAGAATTGAGCAAAGCATTGTACCCTACGAAGACCTTTTGACCACAGTGAAAAAACGCAAACTTATGTGGTACGGACATGTCTCCCAATCATCTGGTCTTGCTAAAACATTCCTGCAAGGCACCGTACAAGGAGGCAGAAGAAGAGGGCGACAGAAAAGGAGATGTCCGGGAGTGGACAGGCCTGACACTAAGTGACGCCCTAAGGAAGGCAGAAAACCGAGAGGAGTGGAGGGAGATGGTGGCCAGATCAGCAGCGGTGCCCCGACGGTTGACAAGACTACGGGAGATGTGATGTGGTGTGATGTGATAACTATGTCCATCTGATCAACGTCCAAAACATGGGGGCAAAATTTGACAGTTCCGATCTTTTCATCAAATCAATCAATTTGATTCTGCATAATATTTTATTTGCGTATTTTATTAAAACAGGATATCCCTGAGTCTGGTCACATAGGAACATCACTGGCTATCGCCTTCCCTATGAAGCTAATGCATCCAGTTTGTGTAAATCTTGCAAAGGGCATCGAATTTTGCGTCAGAAATGGCTGAAATCATATTGGGGGTCTTGTACATTAATGTTTCAGTCAGATAATTGTCTTTCATTTTGCAAAGCGCATGGACTTTTGTAGGAGCTCATGAAATCTGGACACAGAGGTGAAATGGATATTTCAAGGAGGGGGGGGGGGAGGGGAAGACTAACTGGTGAACGAAAAATCCTTAAGCAATCTATAAGTTAAGTTAGGTAATCGATCAAACACTGTATTCACCTGCCGTTGTCCACCACGTCATGTATAGCTTTAGGAAAGAGAACTGGAGGGATAAAAAAACCAAACGTGTAGCTACTCCACAGGTCTGTATTGATGGCAAATATTGGCAGATACTCAAGCTCACCTGCAAAGGAAGATATAACCTTGCTGTATGTGTCGATCATTATTATCTCTTTTTCAAAGATTTTATGCTTCTTACAGATCGAACAGCTCATGGATGAAGAGATAGATGGCTAGATGGATGGACGGATGGATGGATAGATAGATAGATAGATAGATAGATAGATAGATAGATAGATAGATAGATAGATAGATAGATA
>JBCAUA010107360.1:0-10107 GCA_038406235.1 Peronia verruculata
GGGTGACCAAGAAAGGAGGAGGAAGAGAGATAAAGAAAGGGAGAAAGTCAGTGGAAGAGAAGAAAAGAAAGAGAGAGAGAGAGAGAGAGAGAGACTGGAGACGCACTTTTGCTAACAGATGCATCCTGACAAAACTCGTTGACGCTGTAAATATTTGGACTCTTGAAATATGATGGAATAAATGAAAGGCCAAAGAACTGGAAATCATATGTTTTGCGGATAAGCTTTAATAGTGAAATGGCAGAAATGCTACAGTAGATGGTATGTTTTCTCTTGCCATTCCTCGCTCTTACAAGGTGTCATTCTGTGTCTCCCATTGTCAGTTAAAATCACAGCTTCTCCGATTGCTGAATGCTGATTTACACAAGACAAGAGCTTGGCACAATAGAGTAGCCCCTGAAACAAAAAACTACCGCAATCAATGACTAACCATTATGTTACTCGACAAGTGACCCAGTTCAACTCTACCATTAACAATAATATACGTAAAAATACCCTACCTGCATTTAATAATTAATGACAGTAATTATATTACTATATTTCTGCTTTATGGTAACTAATAATGATACCATTTTTTTTTATACATCCACTATATTATGGATATCACATCCATAATCATTCTCATCATCATCATCATCATCATTGCCGCTATCTTTATGTATAATATCTTTTTTTAAATAAAAGTTGAGACAGTCAACCGGCATCTAACTGAACACATTAAATGAAACCGCAAGCAATTTGTAGAACACGATATCGTAAATAGTGAAAAAAAGGTCAGGGTATCGGCTGTATTTTGAACTTTTCTTTTTGCTCTTCATCGGGACAACAATCGGTGTCATCATCACAGTTCATCATGATGCTGTTATAGTTTTGAAAAAAGCATTGAATTTAAAGAAAGAAAGAAAGAAAGAAAGAACGAACGAACGAAAGAACGAAAGAACGAAAGAAAGAAAGAAAGAAAGAAAGAAAGAAAGAAAGAAAGAAAGAAAGAAAGAAAGAAAGAAAGCCACAACATGACAGTCTTAATTAATTACTTACTTCCAGTCCACATCCCACCGTGTCGGCCCTACCATAGACCTCATTTTGTTTCTCTCCTCTGCTCCTCTCAGTAGCTCTTTTTTTTTGTTTTGTTTGTTTATTTGTTTGTTTGTTTGTTTGTTTCCATGAGTTAAAACAGAACGAAACAAACTGCACCATCAAGAAAACTGGAAGACAGGATTTTTTTTTTTTTTTAAATTAAAAAAACAAAAACAAAAACCACTTTGTTTGTTTAATATCTCATCAGCTTGGCAAGAGAAAGTTCCATAGCTAGCTGAGGATGATTGACTTATTCTCCCAAAAGCTGGCAGCAATCATAGGAGACAGAGGTTGAGAACCCTTGTCCCAGCAGACAGGCACACAATGTTACCTGTGTAATCTCCTGACAGGTAAGACGAGCATTACAGGAATGCGTAGGCGGTTTAAATAAGACCATGGAGAGACAGAGAGAGAGAGAGAGAGAGAGATACGGGAGAGACACAATGACAGAGGGAGCAGAGAGAGAGAGAGAGAGAGAGAGAGACAGAGAGAGAGAGAGAGAGAGACAGCGACAGAGTGTGAACGCCAGACCAGACCACCCACTCCACTGACCTTTGACCTGCTTGACCCCCTGGTTCCGTATCGTTCTTCAGTCACCTGGAGGGCCGAAGGTCATATTTAATTTTTGTCTTATGGAATTGTGCGGGAGTTGTCCTATCCCCCTCTTCTCGTCCACCTTTCCTACTTTTTTCCAACTTATCCATCCTTCCTCGCCCCCCCCCCATACTTTTCACTCTTACGCCTTCTGTCATTCTCTTCCAGTTTTCCAACTTTCCCCCACTCTCTCCACCCCTTGGCTACTTTCTACTACATCCACTTTTCCCACTTTATCTCTCTTACTCACTCTTACCGCAAGTCTCTCGCCAGTTCAGAGAGTTCCCACTGCATGTAAAGAAAGAATCAATGAGATATAATCTTGGGGCGCAGTGGTTCAGCCGTATAACGTCTGCTCATGGAGAAAACAGGCCGGGATCGAATAGCCGGTTCTGCATCGGGGGATGACAGGACAAGAAGATCGAAAACCCGCTTTTTTTTTTCAGTGACTCAACGGTCCCCTGGCTTCCTGTCTAGCCTTCTCGGATAAGGGCAAATATATTTCGGAGGTCCCGTGTGTACGTTACGCACATTAAAGAACCCTTGGCAGTTCAAAATCGATGGAAGAATAGGCTGAGTGACGCTGTCTGGGCTAAATTTTCAAAGTTCTACCCACAAAATTTCTTAGCAAAATTTGGCAACTTCTAAAAGCCGAGATAATCTTACTTTCTTAGGAGTGAAAGGCTTAAGAAAAACAAACTTAGGTCTATCCGTACATTGTTTATGAATTACCCTTTGGTACAATAAGCTTTCTAGACCGTGATACGATGTATATGAATTACTTATAAAATATACATGTAATCAGTTTGTAATTTTACACAAATGTGTCGGTATGTTATCCTTCAATAAACATAATGTATGTATATACTTCGGTCCACGTTGGCAACAGAAATAGAAAATTGTATGTTTGTTACCCTTTGACATGATACATGTGAATCTATTTATTACTCTTTAATATGGCACATCATATCTCATCTGTTACTCTTTGATAAGGTGCATTTAACTCGGTTATGTGCATGCATATCATGCAGATCTGGGTTATTGATTACACTATGATAAGGTACCTATAAAATCTGTTACTCTTTGATAAGGTTGGAGTCAATCTTTTGATATTCTTCGACTTATTCTTTTCTTTGATATTCATTGCATTCATTCATCCATTTTGTTATTACTGAGGATAAGAGAGAGATGTAGACAAAAAAAAAAAAAAAAGGATGGGGAGGGGACGAGGGAGGTCCGAAAGAATGTTGGAATGACGGAGGGAAAACACACACGCACGCACGCACCCACACACACAGAACGAAGAGAGAAGTCAGAAAGAAGACCACAGAGCAGAGATGAAATGAGGAGGCACGAAACTTGACTTGAAAAGACAGAGACAAAGAGAGAAAGATGGAAAGAGAGATGGAGGACAAGAGACAGCAATGGAAAATGAGGGAGAGAGGGCGAAGTGTGAAAACACAACTGAGAAAGAAAAGATAATAATATGTACATGAAAGAGCCTCTGTCAATAGCGGGAAAGTGAGAGAAAGATGGAAATGTTGAGAATGGGAATATCAAAGACAATAAGAGGAGGAGAGAGCATGAGAGAAAGAGGAAAATGGAGAGAAATTAGGAAAAAAAAAAAAAAACCTAACATATGACAAAAATGAAAAATAAGAGATTTAAAAAAAGGAGAGAGAGAGAAAGAGAGAGAGAGAGATGGGCATGATATGCGAAAGAGAGAAAGTAAAATAGAAAGTGAGAAAATAAGCTGAGACAGAAAAATGCAAATACAGTTCATCTGACTGTAAAGAATTTCATCTCACCTTTAATTCTCTCATTGATCGTGTTTCTGTGTTTTCAAAATTATTATCATTATTATTAAAAAACACAATTACAATGTATTATGGATTGGAATTTGAATTGACTGAAATAGTAACACAGTAAGCAAAGCTCGGATACATACAGTATGCATCTACCTGGACAGGTATATAACACCCTCTTACATCATGGCAATGCTTTGACAAAACACCTTTTCTCTTTAAAAAAATATATGCCTGGCAAAAATCATGCTTCAATTTTGCCATATCTCGTTTAATATATAACGCACAAACTGCAGAAATTAGAGAATGGGGCGGTGCAACAAATTGTTTTGTTTTTTTTAATATCATGAAAAATTATATCTGAGTACATGGAAGAATAGCTAGATAATCGGTGAAAGAAAAGGCATTTTGTCAAAGTTTGAAAAATTGAATGCCCCAGCCAACAAATCAATGCGTGTAAACATACGATGAAGAAACACTGATTATGCAAATGACACTTGGCTCATTTCATGGATGGATGGGACAAAGCCTGCATCATTTTTCAGTGCAGTGGCATACATTCCACTTTCTCTCTCTCCCTTAATCACACATCATAATACATGTACATTTTTCTTCCATGAGGCAGCCCTTTGTATGTATGATACAGATGTAGAAACAGTAGTAGTAGAAATAAATAAATAGGAGTGCTAAAATAAATAAAATAAATAAATGCACAAGTTGACAGATTCAAGTTCTGAGTACAATTAGTATTTATCCCTACTGCCTAAGAATCTTAGGAAGATCAGCCTTGTATCACACCAAATCTCTGCTGTGATGGGGCCTTGTGCTCTCTGATTGTGTCACAATGACAGGACTGAGAGTGCAGACTGTTGAACAATAGTATGTTATAGTGAGCATGAGCGAATTTTTTCCACAACCAAAAATTTTCGGACTTTAGTAGACACAAAAAGTGACCATAAAAAAATTGGGGAAATTCAAAACCAAACCAATAGGAAAAAACAACAAAAAAGTTCAATGGAACTTCGCAGCAATTTCTCCTCTTTGGGCTCCTATCTTTCAATTCAGGTACATGTTTCTGTGTATGTTTGTCTAGAACACAAAATAAAAAAAATTTAAAAAATCAGATCCAGATTTACCTGGAAACGCCACGTTGATTAAAGTTGGAAGTATGTTCCTCTATGTTACTGTGTCCCCAAAGTCATTAAATTGTTTATTATGCTGTTCTAAAATAAATGATCTTTCCAGAACTTTGAGGACCTCTTAGGATCATAGTTTGTGTTTTCATCATGCCATGATCAAGTCACTGAGATTAAAAGTGTGAATGTCTAAATTTTCTATAGCAAATGTCTCAGGCAGTCAAAAAATTAATGATTCAAAACTTTATTGAGATAAACTCATCAAGGAAAAAAATTCTGGTCCTCATTTTCATCAAAATTCTACTGTCAATCACAGGCTTTTTTTTTTTTTTTTTAATTTCTTTTCAAATATGCGGGCATGGAGGACCCTAAGTGTAGAGTGCAGTCTGAGATCCAGTGTAGCATATAAAACAATAGGGATAGCATTGGGTCATCCCATACTTATGCTGTGGACAAAATCACAAAACAACAGTTTTAAGAGTAAACAAGTTTTGGAATGAAACAGAAAGCTCAAATAGATACATGTACACTGTAATTTTAAAGAGGAATTCACTTCTTACCCTTAACCAATTCAGTACGGTATAGATCATCACATAAGTTGTAGCTGGAATGAAATCACTTTGATGTGGCAAAGTATTAGTAATGTTGGATACAAAGGCCTAGCTCACCCCACTGTTCTGTCTATTAGACTATGGACTGAGAAGCCATAGAGATCCCATTCCAGAGGCTGGTACCACCAGGTATTCTGAACTGACAACCTGGGCCTAGCTGTCTATCTGTCTGTGCATGCACAAGTGTGATCTGACAGTAAGACACACTTTCCAAGAAAGAAGCATCCCTGTTTAGGACACGTCATAGACTGGCACTGATGTAAAGCTGATGCCAAGAGTATTCACTAGGTGACCTTGACACCTTGCTGACTAGATTTTGCATTGTTTTATAAAAATTCCGTACCCAGTTGAGATATAGCCTCCTTGTTTAATAGAGTAGTAGCCTAACGATTCTCAATACTGAATTGCAAAGCATGTATTTGTATTTCTTCAACTAAATTCGCCTCTGAGATGAACCTCCATGACTTTGCCTTAAATCTTCTCTGACTCTGCGTGCAATTGAAATGAACGATTTACCTTATGGCCACAAAAAAACATCTGGTTATATATAATGTAAATTGCATTTCCCATGCTGAACTGTCCTCATATGACTGGTCTTTGCCACATATCATAACTTATATATACACACTTATATTGCATGGACTACATTTCTCCACAAAAATTGCCCCTGATATGGACTCTTTTTTTTTTTGTTGTCCTATTGTGTGATGTTTACATCTTTAAAAACTATATCAGCTTAATTTGACAATCTGTGGCACATACAAAGATAGAAATACACTGTGTCATTATCCATTGATTTCATTAATCCTCTCTGTCTTCTTATTTGAAAAATTTGATACAGTTATATAAATGATTGACCAGTGCTAAATATGCAAATTGTCATTTGTTGAGGCATAATGATTAGTAATAGTAGAAGCCAAAGTCTACAACACCACCTATCTGATGCAAAATTGTTTGAACCATAAGAATGCATGTGCATATGGACTGAGATGAGAAATAATCCAGTCACTCTTGACACTCTCCATCCTCTGCAACCCATATCACTGACAAACACTGTATATATGCCATGCCAGTTCATGTATCAATGTGTCAAAACATGCCCATACATATATGCATTGGCTCAGTGAATATGAAAGCAATAATTCTGTAGAAGGGTGACCATAAGAAAAAATAACACTGGGAAATAGTTATAAACAAATAAAATTCCAGATTCTGTCAAAAAGGTCCATTAACATTGTAAGGATAAAACCCCCAGAGTCCTTGTTATCATAAGAAGATAGACAGCAGCAAAGCCGCCACATTAGGAGTCATGCAAATTATGTGAGGACATATATATGATCTCTACTCTACATGACTCTTATCCATGATCAGAAAAGGAGAAAATCTGAGATTTACAGTAAATTTTTTTTTTTAAATGGCATGACACGTATGTTAATTAAATGACTGATAAGGATAAAACAATTCACAATTCTTTGAAAGCAAAATATACAGGAAGACCAGTGCAAACAAAATCAGGCATCAACTGAAGAAAATGTCATAACTGCACCAAATAATTGGGACAGGACAATAAACCTTAGTGGAAATTGCTAAAAGCAACTTAAGGGAGCAATCATTCAAATCCTGAGGAATTCTAAATACTGTATGTGTCTAGCAAAAGTTGTACAATGATGACCAACTTGGTCCAGATTTAAGCACATATGAGATGATGTCTCTTGAGAGTAAGAATGAGAAACTGAGAGGATACAAGCTTTTTTCAGACTGCAGAACCAAGATGTTGAATGAATCCCCTAAACAATGATCTACATAGCAGCTAAGTAACTTCTTCAAGCTAATTTGCTTACAAGAGGATTTGATCCACTGCAGTTCATCTCAAATCTACTAATCTGTGATTTACAAGTCTGTCTTCTTCTGACAAAATGCCACATGTGCTTAAAATCAAAGTGTATAGAGCAGCCAAAAATAAAAAATGTTTCAGTCTCACTTTCTCAGTAAACAGTAGCAAGTAAATGGTTTACAACTTCCTACTTTTCAAGGTACAGATATGGGACCAAGAACAAATGATGCATCTTAACACTAGGAATTCGAATCTGAAAGAAAACCTATTTTGACTGAGATATGCATCATATGCAATGTTTTGTCAGAAGGAGACAGAAGTACTATCATATCATCTTTTAAGTCTTATCTCCACATCCGTCCCATTAGACAGAGGTAAAGTGCTGTGAACCTGATATGCACTCCATAAACACAACATATAATATTGTAACAACTGAGTGAAATGGATGAAATGTCAGAGGAGGCTTCATTGATAATGTCAGGTTTCACTGATTGTGTGACATCTCTGAATGTAGGTGTCTCATAGACGAGTGCAGCTAAGTCTATATTTTTGTTTTCACCAAAGTAAATTACAGTCCATTCCTTTTTCTCAATGAGATCAATAAAACTTTACATGAAAAATTTGAAATCAGTCTCACCTCGGATGCACAAAATATAAAAAGATTCCCCTGATAATCAGGTCATGAATGATTGTGTAGAAATATTCAGAATACTATGACCAAGTTCTCTATGTACTTTCTGTGTATTTAGACCACCACAGATCCATCTCAGACAGGACAAGCCACTAAACTTATGTTGACCTTTCAACATAGAAGTGACAATATTGCTGATTTCAAATAATTGTAACCACAAAAATACAAAAACATTCAAAAACAGATAAAAATATGAGTTCATATGGTTTTGGTGACAAAATTATCTGAGTAGGAATCACCCACAAATTTCTCCTCTTTCCCATGGACTTCAGTCAAAATGTCACCATACATACATCAAAATTATAAAAGCAAGCATCCACATAGGTCAAGTGAAACAAAGAAAACTTCACAAATAACACTGATATTATCACTGCTCTATAATAATGGCAAAAAATCAAGACTTCAGCTAATAAATGCAACTCAAGTCTCTTGGCATTCTGCAGCATGAGAGCTACCAGAACAATGTTAGGACATTAGAAAAAAAGAGATATTAGATACTATACATGCACATTACTACATGACCTTAATTGTTCCAGTTTTGCTTTTCAAGTCTAAAATAGGTGAAGAAATAGTGGTTTGTGAAGATCATGTATAATGACAGATCAGATTTCAAGATAAGCTCAGCTATGGGCATAAGCCCTTTTTCAGAAACTGGAAGTGAAATTTGGTAATTCTTAATGCTCTCCTTGTTATCTATCATTAATTTCCTGGTTTTGCCAGAGTCAATTCACTTCATAAATTTGTGAAACTGGGGTATATATGAATAAAGCATTAAAAAAAAAAAAAAAAAACCCAACACACAAAGCCTTTTAAAGCAACTTCCACTAGTTTCGTTCCTTTTTTTATCATAGAGCTTTTGTTTTTAAAGAGGTTCTATTTATGGCCATGTAGATGATGTTTTTGAGGCTAACTGCATGTCAACAAATGGTGACTGAGCCTCACTTTGGTTGCCTCGTCCTAACCTAGCGAAAACTGACTCGTCACTTCGGGTCATAAAAATTAAGAAAGCTTCATACAGTTATATAATGATTCAACCAATTCCCAATGGCATAAACCATTAGATGACAAGCTTTTTTTCTGAAAATGACTTGTACCATTATCAAAGAGCATTGATGATATGTTCCTTATTTGCATGGTTAAGTTGGTGACCAGCTTGCAGGCAAAGTTGCACTCACAAGTTCACAGGCAGCAGCAGTAATATATGTATTGCTAATGAGATGGCATCTGGGCGGCTCTGCACAGTACACAAGGACACCAGTGAATCCCCCAGTAACCATTATATACACTTCCACCCTTGAAAACCAAATTGTCTTCAGTGCAAAATGGAACTGTTTTGAGACAATAACTGAAAATTTAGGCCGCTTTTTGTAAGCTGCCACTAAGACAATTAAAAAAAAAAAAAAAAATCTTGCCGTATTTTCAATGGGTAAGCTAATGATATTTTTCCATAAAAATTATCTTTATTTGAATAGTCACACTGCATCATTTCTCTTTCCATGAATTCAGCACTAAAGGCAAGTCAGCTTTCAAGAATCTATTTGGTCTGACAGTGACTGTCTCATGAATGTTTTCTACCATAATTTCTAATGCACAACATCAAAATGATAGAATGACAAATATAATAAAAGAGCACAAAACTATAATCTTTAAACATGTGGTTCAAATCTAGAAATTTCATGAAATAAATGCTAAGCTTAGCTTGTACAATACAAGAAAAAGAAAAAGAAAAAAATTAAAAATCACATAATATGGACATATAATGACCGTCATGGTTTCAAACACAACCCAAGGGGGGACTTTGCCCAAACTGTTGTAGTTCCAGCTGTTTTGTCTCTTATATAAAAATGGCAACTATATACAGCTTTAGGACATTTTCTCTCTCTCTCTCTCTCTGACATCTGTCCATCTCCAGGCCTTTCATACAGCACAAAGATGTGACTGGTGACCAGCATTTGACACATGTTGTAACACCTGTGATGCCACCTCTAAAATGAAATAATCACTTTCAAATGATTCCATCTTCTTACATAACTAAAACTACACCCAACCTCTGCACATCCATACAAAACCCTGTTTCAATACATATTGGGCTATTTCCTGGACAACGACAAGACCAATTTCACATTTTATGTGTTAATTTCCTGTCAAAATTAACAGAACTCCCCTACTTCCCTAACCCATTTCTTTCCCCAAAACACAAAACACACACAAAACCCTGTTGCGATACTTTCATATTACATCGGCATAAAAAGCTACAGCCAACTGTGCATTATTTTCAATGGGTTGTAAAGGGGGGGGGGGGGGGGGGGGGGGGGGGGGGGGGGGGGGGGGGGGGGGGGGGGGGGGGGGGGGGGGGGGG
>JBCAUA010107371.1:0-10107 GCA_038406235.1 Peronia verruculata
CTATCTATCTATCTATCTATCTATCTATCTATCTATCTATCTATCTATCTATCTATCTATTGTCTGTCTGTCTGTCTTTCTATCTTTCTGTCTGTCTGTCTTTCTATCTTTCTGTAGATCTGTCTGTGTGTGTGTGTGTCTGTCTACCTACCTGCTTACCTGCCCATTTATCATCTACCTATTCATTTCTCCACCAATCATCCAACTGCCCATCCATTCAACCATCCTTGTATCCATCAAGGCCTTAGGCTTACAGCACATTATTCATATAAAAATACTCAATAAATTTGATTATAAACTAGGTGAAATTCACACGACCATTTTTTTCTAATCAATTGTTTTTCCCACAAATTATGCATGGTTCATCGAATCTATTCCGTGCTCTTGTGGTAGTATGTTACATGCATTAATACTAATACAATATAATACAAAAAAAAAAAAATAATAATAATAATCTTTGTGATGTCTTGAAATAGACAGAAAAAGTTAGATCTAATTGAAATGTATAATATTTTCTTATACAATATGGAAGTCTTGAAAGAAATGCTGATGTCTTAGCGGCAGTTGGGTATTCTAACCCCCCCCCCCCCCCCCACCCCTATTTCTCCTCATCAAACTGTTACTGGGTTTAGACTATATAATTCTACTTTTTTAGGACTGAAGGGCTGCATAATACATGTACATGTACTATATAACAGAATAATGTGTTCACTATCCATGGCGAATCCATTGGCACCATTATCATCATGATTATTTTGTGACTGCCCTGATGAAGAACCAAGTAGGTTGAAAACAATTTGACTACGTGATTCAATTTCTATGATATCGAGTATGTTAGAAAATCGATTCTTTCGGTATATTCTTTGATTTGTTGCCTAAAACAGTTTTAAAAAATAAATATTTTATAATTATCCCCTTAGGGTAAGTCATTAAGATTAGGGTTTGGGTTGAGTACTCCATGCCATGGACCCCACAAGGGCCTGGGGTTTATAAGAAAGTTCTCTGCTCCCACTTGCAGGCGGTGTAAGCCCGCCATCGGTGGGGTGTCTCCCATGGAGTGCCATCCTCGACATTCCAGGGGTGACATCTTTTCTTTCTCTCCTTGCTCCTTTCTTCTGTCCCACTTTCTTTTCTCTCTTCTTCTTAGCGTGGAAACGTATCTTACCGTTTTTGACCCAATATACATGTAGCAGGAAATGTGCTGATGTGTCGTTAAACCCGAACAAAAAAAAAACCAAAAACAAACAACTCCATGCCATGGCAGGTCTATGACGCTTGGCCAGTACAGTGAATGTTCAATCAACATAACAGAGGTAATGTTTAACTATTGGCAACCTTCATCATTTTCTTCTCTCTCCCTAGGTAAAGCCTATCTATGCCATATAGAACTTATGCACAGATGACCTTGGTGTACATAATAAAGGCTAGTTATAAGAATGTACCGTATACTATAACTATATAAATTGTGAAAATTGTAGGAGGCCATTCAATTCCAGTGGGTAGATGATAGGTGGACCCTGGGCGACGCACTGTTCATTTTTCTTTCCCTTCTCAGTTGTCGTAGAGACCTAGAACTGCTCAACCTGCTGGGACCCTTGAGCAGCGCAAGTCCACCCTTACGCTAACATGTAGGTCCGACGAGCAGGGTGACGGTCCACCCTAATGCTAACATGTAGGTCCGACGAGCTTATTATAGATGGTGTGCATTGATCATTGATGATGAATAATAACAGATGATATATATATATATATATACCCGGGGTCCACCTATCCACTTCCATTCCAATGTCTAATACATATATATTATGGCAGTTATTTCTGGTGATCAGCACAACACTAAATGGCACCATTCTGGTGAACATAGCATCAACACTGTGTTAAGATACATAGCTAAGTTTGAAAGTTTTGGTCCTTCAAGGTGGTCATAGATTAAAAAATTTCAGTGTCCTAGAATTTACTGTTTTATTAACCTAGCCACCAAATCCAATTAACCCATTTATTGATCTTGCTAGATGGATCTAAATTATGCCCATAGCATCCAGTTTGTACATGAATACACGTAGTAACAACAAGTCTCCTGATGGTTTGCTTCCTCTGTTTTTAAACAATATGGTATCTATTGTCAGCAGCAGTAGTAAGTAGATTTACGTGTAATGTAAACCATTCCATTCATAAGCTGCCAGTAAACAACAGCAAAAAAAAAAAAAAAACAAAAACAATTCTACACTGATAAAACTGATATCAGACAGTAAGCTGATCTTAGAAATAGGTATTGTTTATTCTGCAATTAAAAAAATTCATATGAAAAATCCACCAGAGGTAAAAGGGTTTAAAGTCTGAACCAACCAACCAATAAATCAAACAAAACAAATGGACAAAAACGGATCGTCAATGGGATATTTCAATACAGATAATACACCAATATTCATGCAGTACATCACAAATACAGTCATTATAATTGCAACAAAAAATAATGTGATACATTGAATCTATAACAATACTACACCATAACCAAATAAACAAGACTAAAATAAAAGAATATGTCCTGACAACAGACTCATAAGCACACTAAATGGAAAGAAAAAACAAGACTCAAATCGAAACAAACAAAGTAAACCATGTCGTACAATTCTACTGGCATACATGGACCTCACTGGACAGAAATAACAAAATAGTAAATCATCAAAAAGCATTGGGCAAATGTATCTCCAAAGTCACAAGCTCTTGAAAACAAAGACAAACAGGTAGACTGTTGACCCTGAACTCAACAGCATATTGATGTTAAATGTTATCCATACAATCTGATACATGTAGTCAGGTACTACTGGAATATGCATCTCTACTATTACATGTTATTGTCACACTGAGTAATATTCTTTAAATGTTACAGATGTAAATTCTTAATATCCTATAATATTAATAAAGCCCTGAACATATGATACAATTTCTTTGGAGATAAAGTATCATAAATAATGTTTTCATATGATGTCAAACATTATTGTTTGTATTTTTTCATTCAATCACTAGCAGTTGTAATTACTCATGTGTTCATTGAAATGCACTCACAGAAACAGTGTTACAAATGACCAAAATCTAGTTGAAAAGGCGACCCAAATAAAATCGGTCCAATCTCATCTTTGAAATTGTATGAAAGTACCTGATCTCTCTCTCTCTCTGTAGATCTATGTGTTTATGTGTGTGTGTGTGTGTGTATGTGTGCATCCGTGCACGCTTGTGTGCTGACATTCCCAAAAGTGCACTTCTAAGCTCAGAGCTCTTTTGATAACGATATGTGCATCCAAAAATTTCCATTCTTATCTCTGCTCTTTACTAATATGTTTTTGCTGTTGGTGTGTTTTCTGTTAATGTAGGTCTATCAATCTTTTCCCATGCTGTTTTGATGTTGTGATGTCACTGGATGGATTGCTTGTTCCAGTATCTTCAATTCTTGTACCATCTTTCAAAGCAATGCCAAATCTCAAAGCCCAAAATGTGATCACTGTAACGTCAAGTTCTGATGAGCATGAATACTCATACAATGCCATATAACAAAATTTTAAATGATTATTTATGCATGTACATGTAGCTTATTTAAGATTTGTCTGTACTTCACAACCACAGAAGTAAATAACAATTAGGGTCAAACTGATCTTAATATTATTGTCTATGAACTCTTGTTATAAAATGTATCAAGTCTGAAGTTATTTGTACTTCCACTAAACCTCTATGTAAACAGCATAAAGGATGTTTGACCAAAAAAAAAAAAAAAGAGAGAGAGAGAGAGAAAAGTTGAAATAGCAACATATAAAATACATATAAACACCTTTTGTGACCTTTTATACTGCACAAAAATACTAATATCTGAATGACAGAGTTTGGTACACTGGCTCATTACATGTACATACTTTCACATATGACATAATATTTCTTAAATAAGAATTTTAAAGCAAAAGAACTACATGACATGCTGGATAACAGAATTTACCAAAACCCTGAAATATAATAAAATATATACTCATTAGTATTCAACTCCATTGCCTAAAACTAAAAAAATACAGTCAATATCAAACAGGGCAGCAAATTACCTTGAAACCAGGCCTGGCAAACAACTGGTGGAGAAGACTGGCGCACAATTCATCAGGAAGCGCTTCAATGTCTCATGACTGACATAAAAAATAAGAAGGAGAGAGAAAGACAAAAAAACCTACTCCTTCTATCCTTTCATCCAAACATCTGATCAAGCTGCAAATGATGTAAGACATTTCAATCATGTGCTTGCCTGTCAAAACAAAATCTCTTAAACTAATTTATTCACTATAGATGCAAATAATTAATTCATCAAACACACGTGAAACATATCTCACACTAATGACACTATGGCTACAAGATAAATGATCCATTAAGACACACATATTATATAACTCAAAATCTGTGTGTCCCCAGTAATAACACAGCCATTTTATTAAATTTACCCTATTAGGCAAACATTAGTTGTCATTACTTTGCACACTACAAACATCAGTTCAAAGCTTTAACAATATATTCATTTTTCTTTCCTCTTTGTTCAACAGAGACAATAACGATATCTCACAAAACATGGAAAAACAAGCAACAAAAAACAACAAAAAAACTGTACGCAAATGAAACCTTTCAGGTAAAGAATGCCCTGAGATTTGCATGCATGTGTAAATCTATATAAATTAAAAATATCAGCACTTAAGAAGAATAATTCAAAAGCTTCTACAGCTACAAGCATTTCTCTAGGCAAATAGCACTATCAAATTTATAATAGTGACTTTCAACTTGTAGAATTAAAATCAAAAACCACTTCATACTAACTGGCCTAAGACTCTATGTCAGGTCTTGACTGCACATATTTTTCTTCTTCTTTCTCACGCATTTTTTCCATAATCTGAACTGTATCATTCTATATGTTTGCTATTCTAAATATAAAACATTGTTTTTCAGTGTTTATCTGATTGTCCTTCATAAATGATGGCACGGCAGTATGTATATTTCTGAGTATTATATTTCTTCCAACAAAGGAAGTGAAAATGGGTGAAAATGAACAGGAAAACACTAAAAAAGCAAATACATGTTTAATTTATAAAAACTAGGAGCTTTTCAAATAACACAAAAAATCAAATCATAAACTTTCATTGGCTGATCTCAGTAAAGGACAAAACACAATGTAAGATACAGCTGTATATCTAAATGAGCACAGACATTTCAAACTTTACACCACCATGTCATAGACTGCAATACACTTGGATTCTTACAAGAGCATCAATAAATAAAATCAGGACAATTTACAATGTATGTCAAGCTTGCAATACCTATTCAATGTCAGTAAAATCGTGTCAAGTTCCACGATCTGTGTCATGATTGAAATTCCACAGAAACTGTTGGCACACTAATTCTCTTCCTGCTTTTTTGGGTGGAAAAATTCTGAGTCTGAGATTACAAAGAGGGAAAATATGTAACTTCTATAGTCATGACTGGCACTGTAAAAAAATTTGATTTTTTGGGGGGTCATAAATAATAAATGGTAGGATTTATATCATACATAGACAACATATATTTTACAATGAACACTTTTATGAATTTCACAGAAATTCTGCAGAAACTTCAAACATCAAATCTGGCCTTCCACAAAGGCAAAACTTGCCTGTTTAGGGCTTGTAAAGAAAGAAAACAAAAAAAAAACAAAAAACAAACAAACAAAATAGAGTCTCCTCCAATCCCCTGCCTGCATCAATTTCCTGCACAACAGGTTGATTCCTGTGGTGATATTGATGCATTTTTATCCCATTTATCTGCAGTATCCAATGCAAATAAGATTGTTTGTGACCAGATTCTCATGTTTTCCAAATGCTGTTCAATTATATATTTTTAAGCTTTGTTCATATGTGTCCATTTGGACTATTTCGAATGAAATGATTATTTTATCTACCCAGAGTTGTCTCTCAGTGTAAATCAATAGCATTTTTATCATTAGTCCCTCTTGGGAGCAGATAAGAATCTCTCAAATACGTTTTAAACAAATCAGTTTTCTCCTCGTTCCACTGTGTGAAAGCCTTTAAAATGCCTAGAAGCTGTTATGTTTGATGTCCCTATTAATAATATTGTACTATAGAGATGTTATATAATAATAATATATTACATGTACTTCATCTGCGGTTACACACAGGCGATATAACCCTACCTACTTTAGATGGGTTTGAACAAATGTGTGAAAAACAGTAGTTGGGTATTTAAAACCCATACTGTGATGGTGGTAAAATGGGGACCATTTCCACATTGAGTGTAGTAAAAGAGTAGTAATGTTTTTGTTTCATTAATATTATCAAACTTTTAAAGAACTCAGTTTACTCCACCAATGAAAAGTATTCATTTAAGACCCTATGTACAGAGACAACATTGTTTATTTCTGTCTATGTTGATCATTACTAATATATATGCACACAAAAAAACATACAGTAAAAAGTCGAAGACTTTGATATTTTCTTGATTAGCTTTTATACCATAATGCTGGAAACAGAAAGCATTATAGAATAACTTTCACCACACAGCTTTACTATCACGATCTCAGGCACTGGGGCACGACCAACCTTTTGACCCCAGTTGAGCTAATGAAGTTACTATACAAAGCAAGTTTGCAAAGTCCAAGGCTACTTATTAATAAGATTTCATGCAAATTAATTATTTTTTTTACAATAACAATCACTGTACCACAGAATGGCAAAGTCAAAGTAAAGCTTTCTTTCCTCATCATTACAAATATGATGTTGTTTCTTTTCTTTCTTAATGTTAATTGTTACCAGTACATGACTATATGTTATCATCTAGTTGCCAAATTCTTGATTTATAAAGCACTCAACATACATGTATACCCGGTCCAGTCGAGTTGAATTTCCTGGGACCACTCCAATGGGTTCAAGACAAGAGAGTTTGACCTACAATTTTAATAAAGGAGGCAATTATCGAATTATTAATGAGTATTATATTAATTAGTTTATTTCAGGATTATTTTCTTCTATTTATAAAGGAATCTCGCTATGGCTTCCAAACTTCCGGTTACCTAAAATCCAAGCCCACTCGTTGCAAGGGCTGCCTTATCAGCCAAAGTAAAGTGAAGAAAAGTAGAGGCAGAATGGTGCCATACTGTCTGGTCCTGGAAAAAACTGTCTTTATAGTCTTAGCCCTGAAAAAAAACTGTTGATGAGTAGGGTTTAGTCCTGAAAAGGACTGCTAATGAAGTTATAGTTCTGAAAAGGGCTGTTGAGTAGGCTCTAGCCCTCAAAAGGCTTATTAAATTTAATTTTTAATTCTGAAGAGTTTTAGAGGCCAAGCCATCGCATAGTCTGTGCAGTGTGAGTGAGAGTGCCTATATAACGTGAGATAGCAAAAGAAAGAGCACAATGCAGAAACTGGTCTATCTTATCACAATGCTAGAACAAGACAATGTTCATAACACAGAAGTGCATCGCCTTATTACAATCTATACATAATAAGAACATAACTGTAGGCACTGCCGGGATGCTTGATTATAGATTGATTGCCTGGCTGCACTGTTGGACATACTCAATACATGAAAATCATTGTCTAATCCCTCTTGCCACATCCAGGGCGCTGTCCCCTTTGTTTCAAACCACCAGCATCCATGTGGAGAGGATAGTAGTTGTGTCAGCACTAACTGGTTCAAGTAAAAAGAGATCTGTGACAATGGCTTCTATGCGAAGTTAACAGACACAAGGAGGATAAAAAATCTATTTTTTCATTTTTTTGTACTATCAGAAACTCAAATGATTTGAGTTCGATTTGAGTGGATTTGACTGTAACTATTTTTTTTAATTCATCAAAACACTCACAGCTGTTGTAAATGCATCAATCACAGATCCATGACTACACATGCACAATGTTAGAATACATTCAAATATGATTATGAGGGGCTGAGGAAGAAGTTATATATCTGAATTGAATTTTGAAACCTAAATTTTGTGTTCTAGATTTATGATATCTTCATAAATTGCAATGGACTCTCACCAGGCATTACAGGCATAAATGGAAATGGGCTACCTGACCTAAACAGCATACGATAACTAAGGAACCAGCATATTACTGCTACAAAAGATGCTGAGACTTTCTGAGATAAAGTATGAAACCTATATATTGTTGAAGTAAGCAGCATGAATTCAAATAATATAAGCATAATAGACAAACAAATAATGATACCCTTAATATAAGGTGTCAGTGTTTTATAGTTCAGTTGAGCTTGTGATATTTCCTCCTCTGTCAAACTCCTTTTACTGGGTAGGTCTTCATCATTGAGAATTTGTTCAAGTTTTTTCCATTCTTTGAAACTTTTCACTTCCTCTGTAATAATCAGCAGGCAATGTATTTCCAGAAAAACATGTCCAGAGATTCCAAATCCAAGCCAGTTCTTTCCTGCATTCAGGCAAGTGTCTCTGTCATCATGTCCTGTCTCTGTACAAATACCAACCACATTCTCGATGTGATTAAAGAGAGATGTGCAAAGATACCACCAAAATGTTCCAACCGCTAATCGCATGAGATGTTGACACATTCTTGAAACATCACGGCAACAATAAACCAAACTTGTTAGCAAAATGTATGATCCAATAAAAGTGAATGTCCATCCCCAACCAAGTTTAATGAAATACATGTTGAGAGGATTACGTTTGTCAGCCATAAATGTTTTTGGCACCACAAACAGATCACAGATGATTGAACCAATCATTACTCCAATAAGATATATGCCTATTTTCACTGATGTATCAACGAATAAAATCATACGACATAATTTCATTGCCAAAATCATAATAAAGTGTCCAACATGAATCGGTTCCGGTAATGATTTCTTGCCACTGTACTGACGCTGTTCTGCCGCTCTGTTTTTTCTCTGAGCATTCTCAAACTCCTTTTTCCTTCGAGCTGCAGAATAACTGCTCTGGGCTTTCGAACTCATGTTGTAAAGTATTGAATTGTCTCTCCACAGAAGAATTATGAAGAATTTTCACAAAATCTGTTGTAATCTCACTGTGACACACTACAGCTGATGAAATGCGCAAGAAGGAAGTTAAGGGGACATCACTCGCAAAGACGACAACTAGATGTATTCCGTATTTCATAACAGTAATGCACCTAAGATCATAACCTCCTTGCCTAAGTTCCAAACAATAAACAGTTTAAAGTGCTTGGAACTACTGTTTGACTCATGGTGCGGCCTTAACTGATAGGTTATTAGTTTTGTCTCTCATTGTTCTTTCATACAGGATGAAGAGAAATATGACATTTTAATTTTCTCTAAAATACGGCTCCATAATGTGCCAGTTGAATTAGGATGAATATTAAATAAACATTCTAGACCAGAAGAAGAATGCTAGACTGATGCACCGAATATAAGTGAATATTATAATTTTTACAAAGCATTATGAAGAATATTTTTTTTCTACACTACTAAATAAAAAAAAAAATACACATGTACTTAACCGTTGTGATAGCTGCCGGAAGTTCACAATGCAATCTTCAATTTTAAATGATTACTCCAGGCTTACACTAGAATAATTCTGCAGTTTGAACCTGTGATGATAGACTAGCCTAGGATTTTAGCCAAGCAGGTAAATAGCCTAGATCAAAACATGTTATTAGTCTTGTGTAATGTATCACCCTGGTGCTATTTCTCTATAATCATACTGTAGATAGTAAATCGCGGAGAAATAATGTCTTTGTTGTCTTTGCCAATGTTTGGTAGTGAGGTCAGTGAGGACGGAACCAGTAAAGTAGATCTTGATCTAATCGAGATCTAGACTAGAGAGATCTAGACTAGATCTAGCCTAGATCTAGATCTAGATCTAGGGCTTAAATCATAGTAAAGTAAGGCCTATACAGTCCCGTCCCAGGACAGACCTGTCCCGTCCCACGATTGATTTTTTAATTTCAGAACAAATAGGCCTACCACACTAGGATAGGACTATTATCACGAGTGCCCCGAAGTCCGCGCCTCGGGTTTTCCCGAACCGCTTCAGATCTCGCGAGAATCATTGAACACCTCCTTTGGTTACAGGGACGGGGTTTCCCGAGATT
>JBCAUA010107381.1:0-10107 GCA_038406235.1 Peronia verruculata
TGTCTGTCTGTCTGTCTGTCTGTCTGTCTGTCTGTCTGTCTGTCTGTCTGTCTGTCTGTCTGTCTGTCTATCTGTCTATCATATTTGTCTCTCTCTCTATCAATCTACCTGTCCATACATCTGTCTGTCTGTCTGTCTGTCTGTCTATCAAACAATGATTTGTCTATTTATATGTATTGTATTTGCATTACCGAACTCGTCTGTTAAGCATCTTCCTCTAGACATATATTTTCCACAGCCCTGCATTTCTTTGTGGCTTAGTGCATCAGGCCACCAGCAAAGTTGATATGAACGAGATGTCACTTGTGACATAAGAAAGTGCATTGATTTTGAATCCTCACCCCCAAGAGAGAAAAAAATGGACAATATCATTATAGATCCCTATCTCCATTCGTCATCCATTAGCCTCATCCCATTTACACAAAGGGTAGGAACCTTTGAGTTTGTCACCAAGGGATGACCCTTTCCCCCCAGAAGGAGCTTTGTCCCCTTGAGCCCATCCCTCATATTTGTCCCTTTCCATTGCCACATTTACACCTGGCGTTCGGTCTGTCTACCGTGTGTTCTTTTGCGCAATTATTGTTTTACTGCTAGATTCCAGGCAAATCTAGTTAATTGTACATGCAGATTCTGGTAGCGGGTAGGTGTGTTCTTGGAAAATGGCGAACTAAGTTTTAGAAGGAATGCTAGCTCTGTGGGTAATTAAAAAATATTTTAAAAGCCAGGATTAAATACAAGATCGTACTGTTGTGCTTTAAATGCTTAAACAAAACATCACAGTATCTCCAAGACCTTATCCACCAGTACATACCATCTCGGTCACTAAGATCATGTGATGAAGTGTTACTAAGCATGCCACCTAATCCAAAGAAAAAAGTTGGAGAAAAAGCATTCGCCAACAGTTCACTATGCTCCAGTCGTTAGGAACTCTCTTCCAACCTCTTTGAGGGCCCTAAAGTCTTTAGAAGAATTTAGGACTAGCCTTAAAACATAGGTTTAAAATTCACCTGTAATCGTAGTTGTGTGTGTGTGTGTGTGTGTGTGTGTGTTCATATGGGTTTACAATAATGCAAACTGATTTGTTTCTGGGAATGAACATGTGTGAGCGCATGTGTAATGGCGCTGTATTTGTAAAGTGCCTTTAACGTTTGTTCTACATTTTATAGTCGAGATAACCTCCATCAGGAGGTTGAAAGACGTATATAGAACATAACGTACATTTTATAGAATTTTTTTCATTTCTGTAAAGCTCCTAGAGTCATTTATTGGGATTGGGGGCTGTATAAATGCACTCCATTATTATTATTATTATTAATTGCAAGTCACGAAAAAAAAAAAAAAAACTGGTTGCTACAAAGGTTGCTACCCGCAAAGACAGAAATCCATTGAATGAAATTCGTTTCAAAAAGGTTAGGAGCAGATTCTTTTGACCAGTAGCACTGACATTCACAACAATGCAGAACAGTTGCACACAAAACCAGCTTGTCAAAGATAAAAGGACAGGCCAGCACACAGCCAGCTGCAGCACTATGACTATACAGCACGCTCGACACAAATTCATATTCGAATATCTCGTGCGATGAAAAATTTGGTAGTTATGGTGCCTTGGAAAAATATATGTTTACGCGTACAGCTTTTTTAATCAGGTCACCAAATTTCCCTTTAAATTCTCCACAATGTCTCTTCTTCGCCTGGCGGCAACTTCAGGGGGAAATCTCAACACCGCAGGATCGATTGCCAGAACCTCAACTCAAGCAGTGCTTTATTCGGCCCCGCGGGACGTGTGTTCCCAACACCTGCGATTGGACGCCAGGCTCTGCGCCAGCGCAGCGCAGCGAGGGGGGATTGTCCCGCAAGCGACCGTTCGGCCAGACGATTCGCTGCGTGTAAACTGGGGAGTGTGTTGTAAGCCATGTAATGTGCTGTGCTGTGCTGTAGCTTGCTCTGTACTAGGCCTGCTCTTGTTATTTTCACGTGTGGTATTGTGTACAACGTTTCTGCTTTCTGTTAACGGCGAATGTCATCATGGCAACGTGGTCAAAAGAATCTATTGTCAAATTTATTGAGGCCTACCGTTCACATGAATGTCTGTGGAGAATCAAGTCAAAAGAATACAGAAATCGATTATTAAGAGAAGAAAGCTACCAGGACCTTGTCAATTTTGTTCAAACCTTTGAGCCTGATGCGGATAAAGAATTTGTTATTAAAAAAATCAGCAATCTGAGAAATTCCTTCAGAAAACAGCTTAGAAAGTTGCATTCATCGAAGCAGTCCGGACCAGACGCAGATGAGTGTGAGCCAAGGCTGTGGTACTTCAAGGCAATGGAATTCCTTCGAGACCAGGAGGTAGATCCACAGTCAAGCACAGAGTCTGACGTGCAACAGCAAGCAGAACAACAAGAAAACATTAAAGAGGTGGGTCTAGCATCACTTAATTCATACTTAGTAGTAACAGTGCCCACAACTGCTAACAACGACTGGCGTAATCTTTCTCCATCAGCGTCTTTCTCTCAGTCACATCATCAGGTAGATTTACTGTAGGCACATATTTTATTTTTAATATTATTATTATTTTTTTTTTAATGTGCATTTTGTTAGTGAAAGTTGGCTGTTTATCAGCTTTGATCGACAGTAGGCAAAGCTTGACTCTTTGACGTTTACAAAGATAAGATTAATATCAGTTTCCGTATCATTTTATATATAAAGACCGGCAACTAGCAAAACAATTCAAGAAAAATAAATAACAGAGAAATTTATGAACAACTTGATTGTGATGATCAAATATGCCAAATTTTCGAGCTTGTGTTTTCCACCCGTCTTCTTCTTGAACCATATCAGTTTCAGTATCATTTTGAGATTTATATCTGAAATACAAGTATTTACATTCAAAAGTTACTATCCAAAATGCAGTACTTATGCAATATGCTTATTCTGCAAGAAGAAGCTTATTCAATAATGTTTGAAGAAACACAATAGTGTTCTGTTATTTTTTGACCACGGTTGTGGACAGCTGAGATAACCATCACTACAGGAGGTTGAAAAGCTTATAAAAACCATAACACATTCAATAATGTTATTGTAATACACATTATATTTTCACACTGTATTAGAAAAATTACACAGTATACCCGGTACTTAGCAAAACAGCCCATTTATAGGCTTTTTACCCTAAAACGTCACACAGATTAACAGTTTATACAATGTAAACCGCACTCTGCACTATTTTTGCTGATATATTTATCCATATTTAAATATAAATGGTTACAAAATACTAATAGTCTCACATGTTCCTGATTATTAATGTACCCTACCTCAAGGATCTGCGTGCCTCCATGATATCGGGCTAGAAATAAGCCCCCCCCCCCCTTTTTTTTTCACAAATGTCTAGCTTGAATTTCTTTCCTTTTTTTTGTTTTAACAAATGAGTAGCTTGATGTCTTTTTCGTGCATATCCTTAGCGGCATTAGCAATATATCCCATTATGTTTTACGGAAATTTTAGGCCTAGACATTAATTTTATGAAAATACAAAATTTACTTATACAGGCCTATTCAACAACAACTACAGCAACTAAATATAAAACATGTTATTGTAGGTTTCATATTGTGCAAGAGGCGTACAATAATAATCTTTTCAACACAACAAATCGTTGTTTAATGTTATTTTGCAATAATGTTATTTTACATTAAAAACAATAGTAGTAAATTATGTCTTCCAAGGAAACTGAGTCTTTTTTTTTTTTTTTTTAAAGAAAAAAACAACAACAAAAAAAAAAAAACATAGTCTTTCTCGCTAAGGCGCACTTCCTTCGTTTTTGACAAAGTCATAAACCTGTCTCTGACGTGCTTTGCTTCTTGTGATGCATTTCTTGCCTGCCCTATGGAAAGAGAAGGAAAGTGGGCCTCTTCAGCACGAAGAACGTCAGTGAGTTCATATGTAGCTCTCATGGGGTCCTCATTGTCCATTTGGGGTGAACATTACAGTTGCATTTTTCCCAAGAAAAGTATGCAACACGCAGCACGCCAAAACAATAAAATCAATATTCTATGGTTGTAGATTTATCTTGGATTTAAGAACCGGGACATTTGCCACCATAACATCAAAATCATTATTGACTGCTCTGCGTGCGCGAGATACATCTTGTTAGTAGTTTATAATGCGTTGTTGGTCGTCCAACACCCGCACGTTGCAAAGCTTTTTTAAAATGCCGACTGTGAGAGCAAAAGCTTCATCGGAGATGAATAAATAAGGCAAGTCATTGATGGAGTTGGGCTGGGGGAGATTAAGTTAAGATCCCCTCAGCAACTTGTCATAGAAATGTGTGCATTTTTTAAACTCGCCCATCAGACATACGTGATACGGCCATTGGTACCGAAACTCACGTTCAGAATTTCAAAGTTGGCAGTGACAACTGCTATCAACATGCAGTTGAGCCCCTTGTAAAGAAAGAAGTCAGAACCCGGCAGAAGCGATATGCCTATGGCAACATGTTTCCCATCCACAGCCCTGAGACAGTTTGAAAACTGCCTTTGTTCTTCAAATGGCTCGGCTTTTCGTAACCACTCTTCTTCGGATAAGGGAAACTGTAACAAGAAAAGAAACATATAAAAAATTTCAGCATTGTGCTCTCCCAATTTTTGAACATTGTGCATTAAGATTCTTCTTATCCTTCCATATCATGTGATTATAAAATCGATATTATTATTATTATTGTTGTTATTATTATTATTTCTAGGAGACGTTCCTCACGGAAATGGTTGTTGAAACAGATATCGCTGATAGTCCAGCCAGTGACTCCCTGGGGCTGAATGACAGCAAACATTGTTTTTTCACCCCCATAACAACTTCCACAACAGCCGCTGTTCATTGTGCTAGCTCCAGCCCCAGCAGCACCACTGCCAGCACGAGCATCATCAGACCTGCTAAGAGGAAAGCAGCTCCTGCCGATTCATGTAACCAGCTGCTCACGCTTGCTGGGGACATACCTCTCAAACTTCCCAATACAGGTGTGCGTGAAGAAGATCAGTTTGATTCCTTTGGAAAAACAATCGCTCACAAACTGAGAAACGTGTCTCGTGAGCAGAACATTCACGCTCAGAAGCTCATATCAGATGTCCTGTATGAGGCTGAATTATGTACATTGTCCAGGAGCACTGCTGTTCGCAACAGGATAACTACAGCACCCTAGCCACATCCACAGATGGTATTCGATGTGTACCGATCATGCGATCATCTATGAGGAGGAAAGGATGGAGTTGGGGTGAAGGGACAGTGGGAAGAGGAAGAGGCAGATATGAATGAGACGGAAGATATGGGAGGAGGAGGAGAAGAAAGAGCAGAAGCTGCCGTACAAAAGTTATTAGTACATGAAGTTGAAATGGTTGGTTGATTAATGTGCAAGATAAAGGCATGTTGATTTATGTTTGGCTTGGTTTCGTTACGTATATAAATGATGACATACTATACATTTAATTTCTTGAATTAAAAAAAAAAAGCACATGCACGTCATATACTCTATTACCCATGAATTTTTGTTACATCATTGGCAGTATTATTATAATTGCTTATGTATGTGGCATGACTTTATGACAGAACAATAAAATTCCATGTGGATGTTAGCTGTTCAAGCAGTCTTTGTCTTTTGTTTATGTTTTTTGCACGTATGACACAGTAAAAATTAATTTTTAAAATGAGAGACAAATAACATTTTTAAAAAAGATATTTATGTAATTTTTATTCTTTATTTAATACTTTTACATGTATTTTAAATATTTTATTTAGCCCTCGTGTAACATCGATTTATAGAAAAACAACCTGAAGAACGCAAATAATTGTTTTAAGTACATGTTGGGGATGACAGTTACAGCTATATTAATGTTAACGATGATGATATGCTAAATACATGCAGTGGTACGATATACATGTACATACTGCAGCTTTCATTGACAATTTAATGCAATAGATCTATAGGAAATGAAAAAAAAAAACAACAACAAAAAGAACATTTTTCTAATTACATTCCTTATATATTAAATATGGGGTATGTGTAATTATCAAAAGCGAAACATTCACCTTCATATTAATCTTTACAAGGGTGGCGTATGATGGCACAACATGTTTCCTGTATATTTCACGCAGTGCAGACGGCGAAAGAATTATCTATCTCAGTAGGCCTACAATTAGATCTAGATCTAGGCCTACATTCTTCCTGTAGCTAGAAAGCGTAACATAACACTAACAGTCTCTTGCGTGGACAGATACTCACATCACTGCTGACCGTTTTTCAATTGGCCTACAATGTACAATATTCAAGAGGTGAATATATAGGTCGACATCCATTCTAAGCTACATTTTGAGGTCGTCTGGGTAAAAGCAAAATTCATTCAAGAGATTGGTGTGCATGTGAAGGTGTGCGTTTTACTAGCAACAAAATCGGCCAAATCGTTCTTCTTCGAGTTTTGTTTGTTTGTTTGTTTTAATTGCAATTAGGCTTAGAGCTAGCTCTTCATCTATTATGCCTACTTCATCCGCATTTTTCGTGAACACACCTACCCGCTATCACAATCTGCATGTGCAACCAGATTTGCATTGACTAATGCAGTAAACAATAATAGTATTGTGCAAAACACAGGGTCTCCAGACCGAACGCCAGGTGTACAGTGGCATTCGCAAGGGACAAACTTAGGGATGGGCTCAAGGGGAGAAACCTCCGTATGGGGGAAAAGGGACATCCCTTGGTGACAAACTCAACAAAGGATTCTACCCTATGTCTTTGGGGCATTGGGCCTGAATGCAACAGGAACCTGTGCAACAGAGACCTTCCTTGGATTTAATAGTTTATTCTTGTTGTTGTTCTTGTTGTTGTTGTTTCTTGTTGGTCACTTTTCTCCTTACTTTTTCTCGCCTCATTTTTCCAGGCTTTTGGTTTGTACGACGTTCGCACGCCGGTGCTGGTGATCAAAGATCTAGATATGATAAGGGATGTCCTAGTGAAAAACTTCAATCAGTTTCCAGATCGTCGTCCCTTCATGGCTGATGACGAAGATCTGGAAGCGAGTCTCCTGTTACTGACGGGTGACCGCTGGAAGCGAGTGAGAAGCGCTGTCAGTCCCACCTTCAGTTCAAGTCGTATCAAGATGATGTCTGTGCATATTGAAAGGAACATCCAGCTCCTACTGAAAGAGTTACGAACTAAACAGGAGAAGAATGTAGAGGTGGACCTTTCGCCGACATGCTACAACTTCACACTTAATTTTATTGCTACTGCAGTTTTTGGGGTACAGATAAATTCATTTGAAGATCCGAAAAACAAGTTCATCATTGAAGCTCAGTCCGTGCTGAAAGGTTCACCAGCTTTATATGTCGTTAGCATGCTTTGCCCTCCATTGTATAAACTCCTGTCCAAGTTCGGTTTCAAATTCATACCTGAAAAATCACTCCGTTACTTCTCCCAACTTGCGGATGCAGCCATAGAAGAGAGAAAGGAAAGTCAAATGGCAGGGAATGTCAACGATTTTCTGGATTTGGTGATCAATGCTGAGACAGAACCCGGACAGGAAGGGACAAGGCAACTCTCACGAACAGAAATACACGTAAGAAAATGTGGGTTAAATATGCTAAAATGGAGACGAACACGAAGTTGCCTAATAAAAGTACAACATGTACTATATGTCAGGCCTTGAGAACACTTGAATGAGGAGAGTGCAGATTAGAGAAGAAGGCAAAATAGACAAGAGTTATTCATATTCAGCGTATCAAACTAACGTAAACTGACTGATGAGTATGAGTGTGTGTATATAATTCTTAAGGTATATGGAAAGGAATGGGAGAGAGCATTGAGAGAAATAGTGAGTGAGAAATAAGAAAAAAAAATAGATTTTATTTAGACTCCTTCAGGGGTAGGCCATTCGGCCGCAGGACTAAAGATCTCCACTAAGCAATCCAGAAACAAAGTTACTATTTCATTCCATGACTTGTTGGTTCTGAGTATCGTGATCATTGTTTTTCACATAAAAGCTATAATTCATGAGAACCATTTCATAAAAACAATAATCATTTGCTAAGTGTATTTTCTTGACAATTTTAGAATTTGAACTCCAGTGTGGTGATAATATACATATGTTTTGGAATTTTTTATATTTTTTTTTAACTCCCTCAGGGCCAGGCACTGGTGTTTTTTACGGCTGCCTATGATTCCATGGCCACAGCGTTGTCCTTCACCTTGTTCCTCCTGGCCAATCACCCGGAGATCTGCCGTAAACTGCAAGATGAGATTGACAGACACCTGGGCAAAGATACTCCCAATTATGACAACGTTCAAAGCCTGGTCTATCTAGACATGGTCATCAGTGAATCATTGAGAGTATTTCCTCCAGGTGTTTACACTGAAAGAGTGTCCACTGAAGAGACGGTGATTGATGGAATACAGATACCTAAAGGCATGATCATCCTGTTGCCTTTGTATGCCATTCATACTGACCCTGACATCTGGGAGGAACCTGAGAAGTTCAACCCTGAGAGATTCTCTCCCGAGAATAAAACAGGCCGCCATCCTTACGCCCATCTTCCCTTTGGCCAAGGTCCCAGGAACTGCATCGGTATGAGGTTGGCCCTTATGCAACTGAAAATGACCGTCACCTCTGTCCTTCAACACTTTGATCTATCGACCTGCGATAAGACTGTTTATCCGCCCCGGATGATGAAATATTACTTTAAAGCAGAGGATGGGCTGTGGGTTAAGCCAGAGGCTAGGAAATAAGACATCGGGATTGTCAAGGCGCCATAATTAGGCCATATTTCTCATCCTCTTCAATTCAGTATACATGTAGTATCTCATATCTTCTGTAAAAGTCATTAAGGGGAGGGGGGCGTCCTCATTGTAGATAGCTTATTTTAACCTTTCCCATCGAATTCAGCATATTCAAATTAGAGGAAAACTGAAAAAAAGGACTTTTTCATACGGTTGCCATGGCACCGCCGCCATCTTGGATTTTGGCATCCTTAAATTGACTGATTTAAATAAAATATAGTGTATATATCTAGTCTGCCAAATTTCAACGAAACTTGTCAAACGTTGGTGAACACATTGTTTGATATAATATCTAAAAGGTTACATATTTTCAGCCCTTCTCATGCAATAAAAAAATTTTCTATTAATTTTTGAAAATGTCATGTGGCAAAAATTCAAATTTCGCCTTTTTTTTTTTTTTTTCAAACTAAAAACCGATTTTTCTCTAAAACTTATTGACCGAATTTAACGCGCACATGTACGTTTCTGGGTTTTGTGGTGACAATGATGTATACCAAAATTCGTTTGAATCGGTTTTGAAACAAAAAAGGAGATAGCAAAAAACTGTCAAAAAAACTGGGTTTTGAGAAAAACGCCTTTGAAAATTGATTATAAGAGTTTTGTCTTCGGCTCTCAGCCTCGGAACAGCTTTTTTTTTTTTTTATACATACTAGCCCTCTTTCTATGATTTCTGTGTCTCATGTTGCCGGTTTTTTTTTTTTTTTTGCTTTCTGGAGGCATCATTAGTCGAATTTTCTCCCTCCCCCCCCCTCCCCCCAATCCTTATAAGAGCCCCTTCCGGGTTCTTGAGGGCCTCTGTGTGTCCCCTATATTATTTTGGGTCGACAGCTGGGCTATTAGTAGCAGAAAGAAAGCAAAATTGCGCTATTTATAGGACGGGGAAAATCATTTTAGAACGCTTACACTGATAATTTGCATGATCAGCATTTTTTCTCGCCCCATAGTGGTCATCCAATGTCGATCCCTGGCACTGGAAATCGTGATATTGCTAGAAGAGGTGATAGTCAATTGCTTTTTGCATTCTATGCCAATATATACATGTAATCAAATCGAAATGATCTACGGTCTCATGTAGCAGGCAGGTAGAGCCAAATCCTGACTGACAATATACTAGGTCTACCGTTGAATGACCATTGGTCAAACATGTTAGAATGGACTTATCGACTTTTTGATACCATTTTTTACACGCAGAAAAGGCAGTGCTTTTAGGAGAAAACAAAAGCTCAAAATCGCATTTTTTGGGCAAAATCCATATTTCAGAACGCCCCCCCCCCCCTTAACTTCAAATCTGTCTGCCC
>JBCAUA010107392.1:0-10107 GCA_038406235.1 Peronia verruculata
ATGAAAAAGGTTAAAATAACCTAACTCTATGAATAAAAAAATCACCTCCAGGACGCCCCCCCCCCCCCTTAGTGCCTTGGCAAGAAATATGTCTCAAATACAAACTGCCATTCCTTAAACATGTACATTACTGTTATTATACAGATCCTGCTATTCCAACAAATTCTGTTGGCATTTTAAGGGTTAACCAAGTTCACCCTTTATATTTCTGTTCCAGGCACACCGGTGTTTCAGGCTGATGTTACCGACGACGACGCAGGCCTTGATGGAACGCTCAACTTTGAGATCAC
The DNA here is from genome assembly GCA_038406235.1 of Peronia verruculata. Classification (NCBI taxonomy): domain Eukaryota; kingdom Metazoa; phylum Mollusca; class Gastropoda; order Systellommatophora; family Onchidiidae; genus Peronia; species Peronia verruculata. Next base: position 291 of record JBCAUA010107392.1, read on the forward strand.
CACTTCTACAGTCCCCTTTTCAGTAAATCACAGCACAGGTGACGCTTACTTTATAGAAACCTAGATTTAAATAATAATAATATAAAAATTCTCAATCAGTTCCCTATTACCAGAAGGGCGTTAATGTTCCTTCATCAAATTCTGCTTCCATTTTCTCAAATAAATCAACTTACTTGAAGTTTTGTTTCTTGGCATTTTTTTTAATGTTTAGAGAAAAAAAAAAACAACAACAACAACAACAACAAAAAAAAAAAAAAAAACGTTCTGACAAACCACAACTTCGTTCTCAATGAAGTATAGAAGGAAACAGGCCTTGGCCTTGTCCTCACAACCTGACAGTGTATCACAGCAAAGTACAATAACCTGAGGTCATTTGCCATAGGATTACTGACGTGTACAATTTCTAAGAGCCTTTATTCTACCACTGTGACACGATCCGAATCTAATGCTAATGAGGCTGGGAATGTCAAATTAATTATCTCTGCACTAGCAGAAGGATAGGATTATTGGGTAGATAATCGAAAAAGTGAACTTAACTGAATCAAAAAGCTTAATTTTAATATGTGCTCGGTAGATTACTTCATTTACGTATAAAATTAAGCTTCTCAGGTGCCCCTTTCTATAAGGTTAAATACGAAATTAAAAATCTTCTTAAGTTCAATTTGACAGTTTATAGCACTGTTAGTAAAGTAATAAAGTACAACAAATCATGAGGATAGGACATTGATTAATTTAAGAAATATTACCGTCTCATATCAAGAAGGATCTGCATGCTTACATTCAAACGGTATACGTATTGCTCTGTTATATCCAGTCTCTATACACATGAGACGAATATACATGATAAGCAAGAATTCACAGGCCTACTCTGCTGAAGAGCAAGTAAAAACGTTACTAAAAATTGCGTCTCAAACAGTAAAACTGTTATACATTTATGAAGAGATGGATTAGTTTTAAGATCGTTATCATCTATATTATTATATAATGCCCATTATAGTTACTGGACCATGCTTTGATTTTATACCCTATTTCGCTAGAGAACACAATAGACTACCCACTATTTGTTGTAACTTTGTGGATGTTGGTGGTGGTGTGGTAAGGACGGCGTGTCAGTGTGAAGTTAAAAAAACGAAAAAAAAAAAAAGATCTCATCACTTATACCATTATTATCTTATTTCAAGGTAGTTAAAAAAAACAAACAAACGATTTTTGTCAAAACTTATTTTAGGGTAAGTGAAAACAGACATGCAGACAACCAACCAACCAATGGCCAACCGACCAACAACCAAACAAACAAACACATAGAAAATAAACAAATAAACAGCTAAAAGCAGTATACAAGCAATCAGTCTGTGCAGGCTACTCGTTCAATCCGGTGAACTGTTTGCATGTTAACGAATATGTGATACATAATGGTAAAAATAAATACTTTCGGATATTAGAAGGTCTGTGTGTGTGAATTAAATCAGCAACGTTGTATTAGAAAAAGCGTGTGAAATTGGAAGGTTCCTATGCCGTAATCTGGATATTTGCTAGCTTAACCATAGGAGTATCAAGACATCGATCTGCTCCAACAGGTCTTTATACTTTGTATGGTACGTCATAAATATTTCGAAGATACTTCGAGGGCTACATATGGGAGGTTAGTGGGAGGCGGAGAGGGGGAGGGGGGGGGAGGTTCTTACATCGCCTTCTGTCTAAAAACTCGTTTCGCAAAAAAATGACAAATCTTTATATAATGCTTGATTAAACGTGCAGTAGTTTTAATAAGGCCATTGGACTTAGCTAATTGGCTCTACTATCTTGATTTTCTTTTCTTCAACGGTGTGAGAAGGTCTATTTGGAGACCACACATCGTCTGTTAGCTCTGTGGACCGGGTCTTATGTTATATGATTTAAAAAAAAAATGAACTGAATTTTTACAATATCTACTGACTTTTACATGCATAACCCACAAGTGTGCCTTCTTTTTCAGGCTTAGTGAGCGTGGATGGAGCTCTGGACTATGAGATGACAAGAGAATATACGTTCGAGGTCCAAGCTTACGACATTTCCACTTCACGAAGAACTTCCTCGGTAAGTATTGCTTAGTAAGTCCAAGCCTACGACATTTCCACTTCACGTAGAACTTCCTCAGTAAGTATTGCTCAGTAAGTCCAATCCTACGACATTTCCACTTCACACAGAACTTCCTCGGTATGTATTGCTAGTACAGTAAGTCCAAGCCTACGGCATTTTCACTTCACGTAGAACTTCCTCGGTAAGTATTGCTTAGTAAGTCCAAGCCTGCGATATTTCCACTTCACGTAGAACTTCCTCGGTAAGTATTGCTTACATCGTCTAGTCTCAACTCAATGGACCATGGTGTGGCGCTGTGGGGGAGGGGGTGGGATGGGAAGGTGGGGGAAGAGATTTACATCGGTCCTTGGAAAAGGCCTTGGCTTATAATTTGCTTACAGTCTTAACTGGTAGATGATTGCATGACTCGAGTATTCACGTCTATAGCCAGGATTTATCATGCTTATTAGTCTGGTCTCATCTGCAGTAATTCGTTATCTGATTCTGTTGAAACATTTTGTTTTCCCTTTCAAGTAGCACAAGCAAACTGAAGTTCTATTGAGGCTAGAAGAACCTGGACAGTAGTTTCTGTGAATTGAGTATCCTTAAACTGACCCCCCCTCCCACCCCGTGCGTATTATGCCCAAGGTAAAAAGAACATTAAATTGCTCCCTTTACTTCTTAGCGGGGGCAGTGCCTCTGTGGTTTGGCGTCTGCTCATGGAGAAAACAGGCTGAGATCGACTCGCGGGTCCTGCATCGGAGGATGGCAGGACAAGAAGATCGAAAACCAGCATTTTTCAGTGCCTCAACGGTTCCCTGGCTTCCTGTGGGTAGAGAAGCCCGAGGCCTAGTCTTCTCGGATAAGGCCGAATATATTCGGATATTAAAGCATCCTTGGCAGTTCAAAATCGATGAAACAGTAAGCTCCATGCCGCTGTCCGAGCAAAATTTGCAAATTCCAAATTTCTACCCACAAATATTCTCCACTAAAACAGCCAGCCTCTTCATAGCCGAGATAATCCTACCTTCTCAGAATTGAAAGGCGTTAGGTTAACAAAACTATTATTCCCCTTTACTATAGAAACGATGACAGAGCCTAAGCTGGAACGAAACGTGATTGATCGTATTATGTGGTTTCCATATATCAGTGGCCTCGGAATAAGTACAATGTAGTTTTACTCTCCTGCTCAATTACCTTTCTTTGGCAGTCAAAGATCCGTAATGGGCATTTTCCTTTCATCGTATAATTTACCATAGGAAAATCTGAAGCAACGCATGCAGTGATAAAAGAGTTTTATACTCCACATCCTTGCAGTTACTGCTCACTCTGACCTCTTCTCTTCGTCGATCTGTGTGATGGAACTGCACATGCGAAGTCGCTGTTCTCCTTAATTTATAACTGGTGCACTTTCACAAATTTCAAATTCACGTTAGCATAATATGTGAGAAATATTTGAGAATGGTGGTAATTAGTGTTGCTAGCAGCTATTGTTAAAACAAACTAATAGCCGTGTCCTGAAACAAGAGTTAAAATTTCATGACCATACATAGGACTGTTTGTGCAGGGTAAATGTTGCTTCGTCTTAACACTAAGTGCTCTTACATTAAGATTGTAGTGTAAAACACCCAACATGCTCTTACCTTTTACTCTGTTGAAATCATCTCCAGCTCTGTCTAAAAAAATGGGACTTTGGACTATGTAGGGTTAAGGGTTGATAAACAACAGGTTAAAAGCATTTGGCTTTTAATTGATGTTGTTTTGCATTTTCTCCTTTCAGGCAAGCTATACAGTCTCCATTACAGATATCAACGACATGGCCGTGGACTGTTCAGCTAACAGTGCCAACAACGTCGTGGTTCTGTCATATCCCTACAGTGTGGGAAGCACAGCCGCCACTGTGAACTGCATGGACATGGATGTCATCCCGTCCCCTCTCGCTTTCAACATCACTAGTGGCGGCGCCTTCGAGGTGAGCAGGGCCCCTACCCTCAGCAACAGGCCTGCATGCAGAGTTCTTCAGTCCCGGCTAACAAAACCCCTTAATCAAGAACTGTGGCCTCATTCATAGAATTAAATTATATCTTAGAATTCTTGTATTTTTTTTTCTTAAATCAAAGTTTATGAGTTGAGACTTTTCCGTTTTTTAAACTCCTGAGAGGGCTCGAATTCGAATTTATATTCATAAAAAAAAAAAAAAAAACGACAATGGAGATTTTTAGAACTTTTTTCCTTCTGGTAAAAGCCGGTATTCTATTTATATTTATTCTTACGATGCATGGCAAAACTGTAGTTGGTACATATTTATTAGACATTGCCAAGAACATTCATAAACTGGATGCTATTACTTATAATTATGTCGATTTATGTTTAAAGCAGCTACACACTACAACTGCAATCAACATAGCAATTGAACACCTTCGGTCTCCAAATGATCCCCAATGCTGTATTTCATCCACCACCATCTTCTGACTACCTTTCTTTTTCTTTTTTTCTTCTTCTCTATCCAGATAAATCCTAGCACGGGTGTCATCATAGTGCGTAACATACCCACTACCGATCGTTATGATTTTATCATTGAGGTCAATGATGGGGTGGACTCAGCCGAAACGACGCTGACAGTCATAGCAGAGAGGGAACTTCTGTTAACCAATTTGCCTAATATGACCACGATGATAGAAGAGACAAAAGGAATAACTCTCTTCAAGGTAGATTACTGCTGCGCTTTCCCACCAGTCCGTTACTCTATACTCAATGGGAATGATGACCAACGTGTCAGCTTAGGTGGTACCTCGGGCAATCTTCAGCTCATGGTGCCCTACGACAGAGAGGTCCAAGACATGTATAAGTATAACATTCAGGCAGTATCCAGCGGTGGACAGACTGCCACGGCTACCTTCACAGTCACAGTAGAGGACACCAATGACAACTCGCCACAATTTGCCGCCTCTGTCTACAAAATCACAGTGGATGAGGGATTCCCAGCAAACTCTTCAATCGCTACATATACTGCAACAGACAAAGACACAGGACTGAATGCTGATCTGGTCTATAACATCACAGGGGGCAATGCCGGGATGGAATTTAGCATAGACCCAGTCACGGGAGAGATAACTCTGGAAAAGGCCCTTGATTACGAGACAACTACGTCTTATACACTGGAAATTCAGGCTTCAGACCAGGGTACTCCGGTCCTCTCCAGCACCACAAAGGTGATCATCTCTGTACAAAATAATGATGATTCTCCCCTGCAAATTGTTCCCCTGCCTGGAGTGTTTGCCGCTTCACTTAGTGAAGACTCGGCCCTGGGATATTCAGTTTTCAAACTGGTGGCAAATGATTCTGATGCGGATACGGTCATCACATACTCTATCGTCTTGGGCAACACGGATAGAGACTTTGCCATTGTGCCCACCACCGGTGTTGTCTATCTGAACAAATTTCTGGATAGAGAACGTACTGCTTCATACATTCTAGAACTTATAGCACAGAACGAGAACACGGCGAATGCCACGTTAACCATCAATGTGCACGATGTCAACGACAATTATCCCGTGTTCGCTTCACAAGTTTACGAATTCAGTGTTGCTCATAATACCGGTGGTGGTAGATCAGTGGGAAATGTAGTGGTCACTGACGCTGATGACGGGGTCAATGCAGACGTAACGCTAACTTTAACAGGTGAGATGGGACAGTTCGTCATAAACGGCACACAGATAGATACTAACGCTGTAATGGATTATGTAACAAAGCCACGCCATAGATTTGTGGTCCAGGCGGTAGACGGTGGGTCGCCCGGTCTTACCAGCACGGCTGTAGTGGTAGTCAACGTCCTGCCGGACACCGTCACACCACAGTTCAATCCAGACAACGGCACGGTTGACGTCAACGAAGACCAGTCGGTGGGATTCCAGATCTTTGATGTGGACGCCACAGAGCTGGGCGCTGTGGAAAATGGTAGCATTACGTACACTATCCATAGTGGGGATCCGAATAACGACTTCTTGATCAGATCTGCCACAGGTGAAGTCGTAATTAGCAAATCTCTTGATTTCGAAACTATGGCCCAGTACACACTTGAAATAAAGGCGGCAATTGGGGGTAAAGATGTTCTTTTTACTCTGACAGTCAATGTTAACAATATCAACGACAACTCACCTATCTTTTCCCAAGAGACCTACAGTTTTGATGTAGATGAAGATACAGCCCCTGGTCAGACCATTGGCACAGTGCTAGCCACTGACGCCGACATTGGTTTATTTGGTGACATCACAGAGAGCATGACAAGAACTCCGTCGGGCTTTGTTATCGACCCAGTGTCAGGGAATATCAGCGTGGTAGCTGCGCTAGACTACACAACCACTTCAATCTACAATTACGTCGTCATCGCCTCCGATGGAGGGTTGCCACCTAAAACAGCAGTGGCCTCAGTTGTGATTCGCATCCAAGATGTTAACAACAATGCTCCTGTCTTTACTAGCGGTGACACGGCCGAAGTTTTAGATTCCTCTCCAATTGGCTCGGAGTTTTTTCACATCCACGCTACAGACAAAGACACGGGGAGCGCTGGAGAAGTATTGTACAGCATAGTAGCTGATCCAAGTGGCGGGAGTTTCCTCCTCCACTCTTCTACTGGCGTCTTGACAACAGCAGCGCAGCTTGATGCTGCCGTCACGTCCAGTTATACCCTAGAAATTATAGCCCTCGATATGGGAACTCCGACAATGAACAGCACCATGAGCCTGACCATTAATATCCTCCCTGGTAACCCCAATTATAACGATCCTGCATTCGCATTGAGTAATCCACAAATAGTATCCGTGCCTAGAACAAGCGCTGTTGGTACCTTAGTGATCGAAGCCCTGGCCACAGATCCCGACAGTGGCGCCAGTGGTGACATCTTCTACCCAATCGTCTCCGGTAATACCGACGGTTACTTCCTCATCGACAGCGCCACCGGTACTATCACTACAGCCACCAGTCTCATAGATGCTCAGAATAGCTACACATTGGCGATTATGGTAAAAGATAAGGGAAATCCGCCCAGGAACTCCACTCTGCAAGTGATTGTAAATATCGCTCCCCAAGCCACTATATCTTATGTCTCTGATTACTCCTTTACAGTGTCCGAGGATGCGTCCATAGGCACCACCTTGGGTACCGTGGATGTGGATCCTGGCCGAACAGTCAACAAATACACCATTGCCAGTCCAAACTACGGTAAGGATGACTTTAGTATAGCACGAGACGGCAGCATGCGCGGGGTGCTGACTGTCAAGGCCGTTCTGGATTATGAAACGTATCCCTCTTACACATTACTGGTAGAGGTAGACACAGATATAGGAAGCTTCACAAAAATTGTACAAGTAGAAGTTGCCGACGTTAACGACGAAGTTCCCAAGTTTGGCTCGGTGACATATACATTTAACGTGCCCGAATTTTCTCCAGCTGGATACTCGGTAGGCATCACAGATTTCGTCGATGCTGACGCGACGTTGGCCAACAGAGACAATACCCTATCTCTAAACAATCCTGGGCCCACCTACTTCTCCATCGACTCAACAGGTCTGCTGACTGTGGATTTAGCCCCAGATCCTGACATCACTCCGACTTTGCGTTTCGAAGTGGTGGCCACGCAGAATCAGCTTCCTAGGCTCTCTAGCACGGCCGCTGTAATCATCAATGTCATCCCAGTGGACGACACAGAGACGGTACCACTATCCGAGGTGACAGACAACGCCATCATTTCCCTGGAAGTGCACTATCAGGCTGCTGAGGGTCACGTCATTTATACACTCCAGCCAGAAGACTTCGGCTTGGTGGTGGATCCTTTAGCCTTTACGGAGTTCTTCTCATATCCATCAACTAACCCTATCAGGTTTGCCTTGTCTTGTGGAACATAACATTTTAAGCATCTCCATACAGTCTCTGTAACCTGTCATTTATTGACAGTCTGTTACATATTCTAGCTGCTTCCTTAAATCCTATGGTCATACCTCACCACAGCACCCTACGAGCGGGCCTTGTGAAATGTTTGTGTCTAAACACTCATTGCTCGTCTCTCAAGGACGCTACGAGAACATTAAAATTTTCATCGCGAGTATATCTTATTTGACAAGCCTGTGGTGCAAAACTTGTAGGAATGGACCTTTTGAAAAATTTAAGGAAGAAAACATTTGAAAACTCCAGTGCAAAAACCAGATGTCACATTTCCTACAAAGGGAGAAAAACAACAGAAATTAAAGTTTAGAAGTCTATAGTTTTTTCACTACACCCTTTGAAGAACTGTTGTTTTAGTGCAACCTAGGCTGGTTTCTCCAAAGTATTGTTCTGGTCATAAATCTTATCTGTGGGCTTTATAACGTTGAGGCAATTTTTTTTTTTTTTTTCACAAAAATGTGACTTATCTGTTTTTTCCACTGGAGCCTTCATTTTATTTTGATTGAAAGAGAAGAAAATGTCAAGGCACCCCCGGCTTTCCAAAGTTGGCATTTTGGGAATATATCTCACGCACCTCAGGCAAACGACTTCTTCTACTACCAATAATAAGATCATAATGATGATGATGATGCTAATCATGAAAATACTTATAACAGTAATGATACTAGGTTGCATTAACCTAGCACTATTTTCCATGCAGTGCAGGCAATAAGCACTTTGCAACTTAATTATTATTACGCTTGGAGACCCAGATGGGGCATTCGTGATTCCAGGCGGTGTCCGGTAGGTGCCCGAATTGTTATGGATCTTACAATACCAATACAATCTCCGGTATAGTTGGATAATTACGAGTCAATTGAATGAACTGGTGGCTCTAACAAAATTTTAAATGTCTATAATTCCTATCTGTATTCCTAGAGTTAGAGGAGCGTGTTTTTCACATAACTTGTTTTCGTTCTTGCAGTGTGAGCACTAGCGGGGTAATTACAGTGAGCGGCCCTCTGACAAACCAAAGCATGTACTTTCACTGGGCGATGGTGGAATCGTTCAATGCCGGAAAAGCCACCAATAGAATGGCTTTGATCAGGGTGGACACTTTCGATCGGGACACCCAGATGGCTGTCATCGAATATTCGGAGTCACTGGCTTTTATGGAGGCTAACAGGTAAGGAAGCACTTCATTGCCTTCGCTCTTTGGAGAAAAAAAATGTAATCGTATACAGTAAGAGGAGAGAGAAGGATAAGATGGGGACGACGGTGTGTGTGTGTGTGTGTGTGTGTGTGAGAGAGAATTTTTTTTCGGACACTACATGGGCAAGCACAGTTACTCTCACTGCCTTGCCTTTCAGCAACAGGTCTATAACACTACGCGCATGTCACTAGAGTGAATTGCTTTTATCAAGAATATATATATATATTTTCTCCCCCCCCCCCCTTTTTTTTGGTTGTGTTCAGTAAATCACTCTTCCGTTCTTACATCTTTTCATCCACATATTTATTTGTGTTCTATGCTAATGCGTCGATATTTGTCTTTGTCAAGTTCATGAATCCGTCGATCCATGTCTATCTCCCATCCATCCATCCATCCATCCATCCATCCATCCATCCATCCATCCATCCATCCATCCATCCATAAATCCATAAATCCATTTATCCATTCATTTTTTATTCATCCATCCTTCTATCCATCTATTCATAAGTCCATATGTCCATCCATCCGTCCACCCATCTATAAATCCATGCATCCATCCATCCATCCATCCATCCACCCATCCATCCATCCATCCATCCATCCATCCATCCATCCATCCATCCATCC